>CAUYPK010030041.1:0-123401 GCA_963574355.1 Loris lydekkerianus
CGCGAGCGCCCCCGGGCCCCCGCGGGCGGCGCCGGCGGGGGGGCGCGGGCGGGGGGGGGCGCGCGCCCCCACGGGGCAGCGGGTCGGGGGGGTAGGGGGTTCATAGAGCCCTAGCCCATTCTCATGCTAACACCAGGGACATGCTGCAGGCTTAGTGGGTTGGAAAATAGAAATGAATTTGCTATAATCCTCCTCCCTCTCTTCTTCCCTCCTTCTCTCCCTCTGCAGCCCAGAAGCTTTTCCTAATTGCAGCCCTTTACAGCCTGCTGAGCTCTGGGGCAGGGCCACACCCTGATGCCCCCCATCCCTCAGCCCTCTCACCCCCTTATGTCTTTTTTATGTGGAGCCCAGGAGTGAGAATGGGCTCCAGGACTCATCTGAAGAGACAGTGAAAGCAGGCGGTGGAGGTCCAGTGTGGGGGTGCAGGGTGCATGTGCACATCTAGGATACAATTCAAACTTCCCCTTTATACACAGCTGTGCCATCCACAGGCATCCTTTTGCTCTTCCCCATGCACCTCTTCACACACACTCCTTCCCAAACACACACTATTCTTTTCTCTGCCCAATATGATCTGTAGGAAAAACACACACTTTTGTGGGCACAAATATACCTTCACACAATTTGCAGACACATGTACCCCTTCCTGTGCAAAAATACACAGGCGCCCACAGAGCCCGTTATGGAAACTCATGCATGGAGACATATCTCTTCTCAGGTGCCATATGCTACTTAGTACAACTGCAATGCATTACAGCAGAGGAAACTGAGACTCAGAAGGTAGCTAAGGGACGACCCTTTGCCAGGGCTAGTTGGGTATGCTCTATGTGTAACTGCTGCAGGGCCTCAGTTTCCTGCTAAGAAATGTATACATACACACACACTGCTGGAGCACACACCTCCGCAATGCACCGCAGAAAGCCCGCGGAAGGCTCCGCAGCCCACGGGTCCCCTCTTCAGCCATGTGCTTCCCTGCGACTGTGCCGCTTTGGGACATGGGGGGGTCGTCAGGTGCCGCTCCACAAACAGCCGACCCATAAGGGGGGGGTCAAGGGTCAGAGAGAAGGACCCAAACTTCCTCCCCGGCTGCGGCGCCCTCTGCCGGCGGATCTGGACGGGCGTGCCTGACCTCGGGAGTCTGTGCGCTGAAACCCTCTCCGCGCAGAGGAGCCGGAACCGCAGGCAGACTGGAACAGACACCGCGAGAGTAAACTGGACAGAGGAAGTGTGGGAACCAAAAGGCTGGCCCCGCCGCCCAGCTTTCCGGTCCTTTTGAAACACCCGTCGGCCTCCAGCATCTTGCAAAGAGCCAGCGGGCTCCAGGGCCAGAACGGGCACCCCCAGGGTGGGTCGCCAGCTGCTGGTGAACGTGAACTAGTTTCCATCCGTGACTTAGGCAGGAGGGCCCAGGCAGCCAAAGAGCAGCCAGGGAGAAGCTCCAGACAGTGCAAGAACCTACGACCCACTCACCCCATATAGAGGAGGCAAGAACCCCAGCAAATCACCCTCTGAAGTACCAGGGTCAACCAAGGCCACGGCTCTTTTCTGGAGGGCAGCACCAAGACTGCACTATGCTGCTTGTAGAGAGTCTGGGCAGAGCCCAGCTGCAGTGGGGGAAGAGAGGCAGTTGAGATCCCCCTGGTCTGGGCATTCCCGCCAAGTGTGGATCAGGCACCGGGGGAGGAGCACAGAGCAGGGTTTAGGATGGAGACATGGCCATGTAGGACAGGTTACTTCAACCAACCCCAGGGTTTCAATAGTTGAGATGAGATGGGGGCCACAGGTTCTTCCTCTCCAAGCGGTGCAAGGCTTGCTTAAAATGACATATCCAAGAGCCACAAGTGCATCCAAAGAGGGGTGCTAGAGCCCAGGTCTCAGGCTTCAGGTGCTGTCAGTGCTCCATTCTTGTCCATGGTACACACGGCTCCCTCCCCAGCGCAGGGCTGTGATAGACTCTACCCTCCAGCTCTCTTTGGGAGTGGGGATTGGGGTTATATAGGCCAAATTCTACTTGCCTTCTCCTGACTGTTCAGCTACAGGTCAGGTGGGCCTGCATACCTGTCATGGGGATAAAAACTCTTGTCCAGAAGAACAAAGATAAAATAGGGAGGATTGGGATAAGTGGGGCTGTAGCTGGGAAATTGGGGGAGGATGTGCTTTGAGGACAAGCGGGGGTGCATGGAGAAGTCTGGGCTCAGGCTCTTCTCTGCCGGCTGAGTCCAGTCCTAGACTGGGGCCTCCACTGCAATGACGGGTTTCCCTAAGGGCTGCCCCAGGCCTCCTGCCTGGCTGTACCATGCAGGTTCTACTTGATTGGGAGTTGCAGGGCTCCGGTCAGACTGGATTCCACTCCTGCTTGGCCCTTTGGGGAGTCAGGTTAAGACCTCCAGGCACAGCAGAGATGTTAACCAAGGGCATGGCTGAGAAAATTAAAGATGAAGGCATTGAAGGGAGAGAGGTTCAGTTCAAGCCCTTACTACTACCACCAAGCTCCCTTTAGACCTTGGTGGCCAGTCTCAGTGCTTGGAGAGGCGACCTAGGCTCACTCTCCCAATCCCTTTGCTGCAGCAGCCAGCTGCCCTGAAATCCTTGGATTACAGAGGAAGCAGCAGACACTTACACCATTAAGGCATTCAACATAAACACAAGAGCAAGGAATCTGAATTTCAGAATTTTCTCTAAATAAACAAAGCTTCACTTAGAGAAGGGCAGACTCTGGACCTCGAGGTGGAGAGGTGGCAAAGAAGGAGAGGGAGCTAGTGTGCTGCCCTGCGGAGCTGGAGGGAACCTCTCTGCCTGTCCTCCTGGGGCCCTCCCTCCAGGATTAGGAAGGCACTGGGACACCCCTTCGCACAAAAAAAAAAAAAAAAAAAAGAGCAGAGGGGAGCTGGAGGCGGCTCACAAGCAGTGAATCAGAAATACCTGGGTTCTTCCAACACAGGAGCTGTGAGAGTCCAATTTGTAGCTGGAAAGGCTGGGAGACCCGGGAATTTGGAACCATTGCTACTTTAAAGCTTTTTTCCAGAAGTCACCTTTACTGTCCTCATGTATACACTGATGCAAATGGCCTGTCTCATCAGTTACCTCCTGTTAATCATAAAAAAAAAAAAAGGGAATATTGGGGAGGAGGGTTTTCACCCTAAACTATTGCAAAAATGAGTGGCTGTATTTGGGGCAAATTCCAGCAGGGTCAAGCTTGTTTTCTTCCTCACAATGGCGCTGCCAGGGCTCTGGAGCCAATATGGTGCTGGTGGCTGGGAGGAGCTGGGGACTTGGTGCCACTGGCGTTTCTGCAGACCACCGAAGCCCCAGGGTTCTGTGTCCAGCCCCACATTAGTCTCTAACGCTCAGATTCGGCGCGCCCACCTTTCTCCAGAAGAGAGCCCCGTCCCTCAGCTGGCCTACGCAGACCAAGCCCAGCACACGCGCCAGCAGGACAGCAGGACCCTGAGGGTCCCACTCAGTGTTTGGCAAGAGTCTGGAGGCTGGATTTGCAGAGGTCGCCTGCATTCAGTTTAAAAGGAGCACGATAGGAAACCCCGATATGCAGCGATTTTCTAAATATCCCGGATCCCTGAACTCTGGTGTGGCCACCTCCGTGAGTCACACAAGGACTGGGCAGCAAAACTGGGCTTTCAGCGGTGGCTCTGGCCTTCTATTTGTAAATCACAGAATGAATCAGAAGAGCCAAAAAAAGACCAAGCCATTTTTAAACGTTTGCTTGGTGAAATCTCCACACTTAGCAAATGCTTTCATTTTCAGAGCTGCCTGTGGCCGTATGCAGGTCCAGAAAATCGATTGTGTTTCCGGGCGAATTCCACCCAGGGAACTGAGTCCTGAGAATGTGAGCTGAGTACATAGAAAACCTATATGTAGGAAGAAATGTATGAGTGGAAAAGAATCGAGCAGTCAGGACGCAAACGCATTTATAGATTTACTGTCCTGTCTTTGAGGGGATTTACAGTTTTATGCCTGTTTACCCCACTTTTATAATCTCTGTGGTGCCACCATGAGTGTGTGCACCGGGAAGCACCCCTCCCCCTTCTCCAATGTGCTCTCAAATCTTAACTGTGTAGCCAGAAGCTGCTCTTCTTCGGCCCAGCCGGGTTCCCAGAGAAGCCACTTTAACTTGTACTCACTAGGGAGTTTGCAGATTGAGTTGCCTCCTTGTATACCCATTTGCCCTAGACTTAAGAAAAGACCCGAACATGGGTCCCAACTGGAGAAAGTGGAGCCCAACTGGAGAAAATGGGGAGCTGCACGTGCATTCTAGGACCCACTCAGCCAAGGTTGACAGGCACCACGGACAACTCAGGGCACCATTTCTGGCATTTTGCTCAATGTTTGGAAGGCCCAAGGGGTAGTGTACCCCACACGTTTATTATGCCAGGGTGTCTGTAGGCCCCTGCAGGACAAGCTTTCTGAAGGCCCTGCATTCCTTGCACTGACTTTTCCTATCAATGAGAGAGAAGCACGCTATTGACCCAGCGGCCTCCTCCTCTCCCCCTATTGTTCCCGCTCAATCACGCACTTACCGGAAGAAAAGGGAGTTTATTTTAGCCTGGAGGAGCCTCGTGTTGCGTATGTGTGTGTGTGAAAGAGAGAGAGAGAGACAGAGAGACAGAGAGAGAGAAACAGAGAGAGACTCAAGGAGGGGGGAGATTCTGCAACCAGGACTGTGCAGATGGGTTGAGGATAGACATTTTCAGAAAAGGACCAATTTCCCTTTCACAATGAGCACTAAGTACCTGATAAATAGGGCTGGTGTTTATTCATAAGCAGGTACTTTGGCAACAGTGATCAGAACAGCCGCCTGGGCTGCCTAGCCAAGGTACTTAAAGCCGGGCAGGTGCAGTGCTGAGCCCGGCCCCAGAGCACAAAGCCCGCAGCCACCGCGGCTCAGGGAGGGGCCATAAATGAGGGCTGAGCCGGGCTCCGAGGGCTCACGGCACGCAGACACCTTAGTCCTTTGTTCCTCACCAGAAGCCAAGGCCATTTCACTGAGGGGCGCCCTAGGAAAACCTCCCCTCTAATTACCAGGAATTTCCCTTCGTCCCTCCTACAGCCCAACCCAGCAACTCTAGGTCTGGTGGTCTGGCGGACACGGAGACTCAGCGTGAGACCAGACTCCGCGTTTGCATAAATGTTGCCTATAAGAAATCTGTTAGCTAACCAGCTAAGTAACTGACTCAACTACCAGGAAAAAACCAGAACCCAGGCCTGGGAAGCGCGGGAGTACATACATAGCTGTTGTCGCCCCGCCGCGAAGGCGCCACCTCTGGCGGTGCAGCCAACCTCGGGCTTTCAGGTTTTGTCTCTACTCCAAGGGGAGAAAATTGGGGTCTGTCTCTTTCTACGTCCCGGCGCCGAGGTCGTGAGACGAATCCCATCTCGCCCTCAGAGAGGCTTCGGAATCCCTAAGAACTCCCAGCTTTTGCTCACCAGTGGCGGCCTCGACGCTCACGGAGAGAGCTCCCTCGAAGCGACAGGGCCTTGGGGGGACAGAACTCAGAGTCCTCTGACTTAGGAATGTGGAGCGGGAGAGGGACCCCTGCAGCTGTGCGGGACGATCTTGTGTCTGACATACCCTGGTAGAGCTCAGGTGCTTGGACACGTAAACTCCGGAGGTCTGAGACGTGGCGGCCTGCGTTACTCTCAGCCTAACTCTTCGGGCCTGCCGGGAGTGTCTTTTTTATTTTTTAATAAATCGTTTTGAAAAGCAGATCAAAATAATTTTTTTCCTCCAGGTCACAAACTCAGTAACAAATCTCTGTTTCAAACAAGCTGTATTCCCTTTGGAGAGAAAATTCTTTCAGAACGATAGGAAACGAGGGACAGGGACCTGACGTCACCCATTACGAACATTTTGCATTTTCCACCACGAAGACCCCGACGGCTCTCCCGCCCGTGCAGACCGACCGGGAGACTGTAGATAGTAACGTTCATTATAGATTTCCTTGGAAGGTTGGTGTTAGAATAAACTATAGATGTAATAATTCTCATTCCTGGGAAAATTAGACATTCTGGATGTGAGTGCAAACCGAAAAGTGGTAAGCAAGAGGCACGGCAGGGAGAGGACAGCGGAGACCCGCCGGGTGCCCAAGGCTGAACCGGCGTTGCCGTCAACCAGTCCTCAATCGCGGGAAACCAAGGTCAAGACGCGAGGGCGGCAGAGTCTAAGAGGAATCATGAAAGAAGCAAACCACCTCCCCTCCCTCCCTCCTCCCGGCGCGCGTCTTCTGCGGGGACCTGAGTAGGGGTTCAAGAGTGAAGCGTTCTCTCCTATTACGGCCTGAGCCTCCTTCGCGGAAGAGACTAGGGTTAGGGAGGGTGGTCGGTTTGCGGGACTGGCCGGCATGCCGCGGACGGCCTGAGACTCTGCCGGCTTCTCAGCGCCGCCGAATTGCCAAAGCCAAGAAAATAGTCTCCTCACACGATGGCCTTGGGTATTACTGCACTGCGGAGGAGCGCGGGGCAGGGCGGCGCAGGTTCCTACTCCGGAAAGGCGCGGAGCCCACAGGGGCTGGGGCGGACTGTGGCCTCCCCTGTGGCCACTCCTGGATAGTTGTCCAGAGCAGGGGTCCCAAATTTAGGCTGGAAATGGAAGATTAATTGAAATGGGTGTAGGGCGATGGGGAGGTTGAAGATGACTGATCACAAAGTAGTGTTTATATTTTCCATTCCTAAAACCCTTAAGACACACCCAAAAGATGCACGTGTGATCAAGAGGAGGGTCGTCAGTACTGACGCCTACTATCGATTTTCTGCGCAAGACAGATTTACAATAAATCACAAAAATATAATAAATGCGATTCTTATGGAAAGACATATACCCAGATGTAATCTTTGGCCTTCACTCCTCAGGTCGGATCCCATCCCTTCACTGCTGTAAGTTTTATTTTTTTAAGAAAGCCATTTGGGCACATGCACTTTGGGCACTGGTTGGCATCCCCACCTTCTGGCTTGTGCCTCTCACTCCCGGGAAGCCTCACTGACTTGGGTATCCTTCAGGCAGGCTAGAGAGTTAGATGGTGAGACCTGCCAAGCAGGACTCTTGGGAGGGATAGAGGAGACCTAATACTCCCAAATTTGATTGCAGAACCACCAGAGGCAGAACTCTCTTGCCCACAAAGAGTTTTGTCTGATTTGGCAGTGAGTTGGGAATCTCTAAAGGGTTTTTGTTACTTCAGCTATTATATCACAAATAACTTATATTTCAGTTGGTTGGTGAACTTCTATCTCCACATGAAAAGACAGGAACATCTCATTAACCTGGCCTCTCTATTGCCAGCCCAGTGATATAAAGTGAGGCTATTGATGTCAAATTAGACAACAGATTCCATGACCTTCTGGGTTTGAGGTGCATAAGCCCTTCCTCCAGACTACCCTTACCCCAGCTCCCTCCTCACTGCAGCAGCCCCTCCACTGGGCAGGACACTGGCAGCCCTCAAGATGGAGCTTCTCAGGGGAAACTCAGAGGAAGCCCATCCCTGCCCCCTTTCCCTGTTCTTTTATACTCTGTCTGGGTTTGTGATGAAAGGACTGAGGTTTCTCTGACCAAACAGAGCAGGGATTAAAGCAGTGATCTCCCTCCTATCACCCTTTGGAAAGCAGCTTGATGAGCAGCATCTCCTATATGGCTTCCCACGGAGATGCTGCCAGTTTCTTTCAATAGATGGAAACTGAAGCTCAAAGAATGGATAGAGATTGCCTGAAGATTCCATGGCATAGGGAGGCTGAGCCAGGATCCTCCTGGCATTCTGATTCTAAGGAAGGGTGGTTTTTGATAGCCTCCCCTTCAGATTCCAAAGAGAATGGAGGCATCTTTCAGGGGGCTTTGTGGGTTAACATAGGGACCTAGCTTGGTACCCAGAGGTAAAGACATTCATTCAGTTGAATGCCATGAATGTCACTGAATCCCTGCTTCTGTACAGGGCACATACCAGGAGAGGGGAGGGCAGCAAAGATAAATTCCATGCCTCTCACTCAAGGTTATTGAGTTCTCAAATGGAGAAGAAGCTCCAAAAGCTGGCAGGAAACCACACCCTAGAGAAGACATGCCCAGAGTATGGGCAGTGCCAATTCTCTGAGGGCCAGCTAGGGGGTGGTGGTGCCTGGAGTCCACTAATGCCTCTAGAGACCAGCTGAGACTTCTTTACAAAGTGGGTGAGTGTTTCCTTCTGCTAGCACTATCATGCCCAGAGGTGGAGGTGACTGGACCCTTGAAGAGGCTCCTGGAAGGGAAGTAGCTCTTTTCCCCCAGACCTTGGTCTGCAGCCCCAGTATGACAGTGAGTGAGCTCTGCTAGGAGACTAAGGTTCTGGTGTTCACTTTGACAATGACCTCCTCCCCCATCTTCAGTTTCCTCATCTGCCAAGGCAGAGGGGTTGTAAAAGAAGGCTCCTAACATCTCTAACCTTGGGTTCCAAGAAGTGTGAGGAAGGGTGGTACATGAGAACTACAGACTTCTGAGGACACTCGGAGAATGGGTTTTGCCCATGGGAAATGCACATTTCTTTCTGAAACATTCAAAGCAGTTTGAAGTGGCATCAAACCTGATGCAGATCTGCCACTTACAGCTATGTGACCTTGGGCCACTTTTTCCAGTCTCTCTGTGCCTCAATTTCCTCATCTCTAAAAGAGAGATTAATAATGATACTTATTGGGTGATGCCTGTGGCTCAAAGGAGTAGGGCACCGGCCCCATATACCGGAGGTGGTGGGTTCAAACCCAGCCCTGGCCAAAAACTGCAAAAAAAATAAAAAAATAAAATAAAAAAAGGATACTTATCTTGCAGGGCTCTGGTGAGGTTGAACTGAACTAATACACATACAGCATTTAAAAGCAGGCCTGGCACAGGTTAGCTGTTAATTAGACTTTCTCAGACCACTGGATACAGCCTTGCCCATTCCCAGTCCTCTTGGCTTCCACTACAGAATGTCATCATTTCTGTTCCTGCTGCACTGCCAGAATTTCAGCCTTCCCTGGGTCTCAGCATCTAGTCAGGGATGCATCCAATGGGATGCAGAGGGATAGGACACCTGTGTATTGCCTGTTTGGTGGGTACCCTGCATGAACAATGTCTTTGCCTCTGTCTGATGCTTATTTTCTGATACGGAAAAAATTGAGTCAGTCTCCCCCCCCCCCCCTTTTCTCTCCTTAATAATATACCCAGGGGAGACAGCTGTATGAAAACATGTGTCCTTGGCTTTAAGGGGTGAGAAAGTGAGGGAGACTGAGCTGGTCCATCCCACATAAGGGATCCTGCTCAGATGCAGGTAGGTCAGTATGGCACCGAACTACTGATGTTTTCACTCTCCTCTTATACACAAATGTCAGCTCCCTGAGGAAAAGGGTTTTTCTGTTTTTGTCTCTGCTGTATCCCCACTACTTAAAACAATGCCTGGCACAGAACAAGCACTGAATAAATAAACATAAATTCAATTAAAGTAGACAGAAGTGTCTTACTGACCAGATCTGTTTCTGTAGCAGGGTCCAGTCTAACATTATTTTCCTCCTCAAGAGGGGATGATCACAGTTTATGTCTATGGAAGAAAGAAAGAACATACTTTGATTTCTCTCTTAAGAGTCTTCTGTTTCAGCCTATAATTTTCTCAGTTATCCACAAGGCCCTTTCTTCCCACCCCCAACCACACTTCTCTAAGTGCTTAGGGCCCAGGAGGGACAAGTTTTCAAGGGTCTGTATTTAAGACATTGGGGATTCATGTGACCTTTTGAAGGTGTGAGTTACCTGCCTACTGAATGGGGCTGCCATTGTTCCACCATCAGCACTCCCCACAGCTGCTTGGTTAAAGTACATACAGACCCATTGGTGTCAGTTTTTTTCTTTTCTGAAGGGGGAAAGGCATTTTTTTGGAAATGCATAGTGGCAGTAACATTGCCATTAGAGGTGATTACTGTTAATGATAATGACTGTCATTCATGGATACATTTACAGTATCTCAAACCCTAGACCAAACATGGGACTTTACTTCATCCTCACAATAAATCCATGAGATCAATTTGTAAGTTCATTTTACAGGTGAGGTAATGGAAATTTGACAAAAGTTATATGGTTTGTAAGACTAGGCTGTTCACCCCAACTCCTTTCTGTCTCTGGGTGATAAGGAAAGCATGGGAACCCACGTGAAGTGTGACTGGGGAAGGCATTTGGTGGGTACTATGGGAACAAAGCTAGAATGTCGGTGTTACAGTCAAGCACACTTTGTCTAAACCAGCCTAAGTTCAAAGCCCAGAAGACCTTTTCTGGCTGTAAGACTGAAGGCAAGTTACTTAACCTCTTCACACCTGCTTCGTTGTCTATAAAAGGGAATAAATAACAAGACCCATTTCCTTTAGTTGGAAGGACCAAAATTTATATATATAACTAATAATGTATTGACCTCTCAGTCTACTGCAGAGTAGTATTTATACCACTTTTACAAACTATGGCTGCCTTAAATGTTTTGCCAATCTATGAGTTGAGGAACCTTAGGCAAAAAATAGTTTTGTCCAAGATGTCACAACAACCAAGGGAGAATCAGATTAGAGCTCAGCCCAGAAGTTCCCATGAAGAAGAAGAAAAGTCTAGAGCAATCTTTGCAGATGGTTTTGCAGATGGTTTCACAGAAAACCATTTCGGTTTCCCTTTTTAAAAAGATGTAAACATCTTCCCAAGCTCCTCTGACATCAGCATGTCAGTGATGAATCATCAGGACCTAAACACGTGCACTAGGTAGGTCAGTCTCCATTTTTAGTCACATTCCTGCTGGTCTCACTGAGGCCTTGCTGGAGAGTCCCAGGGCATCTGCAGTTTGTGAAATTTCAACTCCCCCAGACCCTCTGGGGACCCAGTCAGATGGGTGCCAGAGCTGCACAGAGAGGCTGAGAGGCTCCATACTGACATTTCTTCTTTTTTAAATCTTAAAGTAATTTGCATAAAATTTTCTCTTTTAATTTTCAACAGAAGACACCATAGAACCAGCCTTTCATGCTGGTTCTTGCTTGTGAATGAGAGACCTCATATACCATGGAATGGGGAGGGGGGGCGACTGGGAGCTGTTATATTTAAGTCAATAATAAAAACAAATCTCATTCCTCAATGTTTTTAAAATTTATGCATGTGTCTATTTTTTATTCATTCGTCCAGAAATGATTTGAGTGTCTAGTAAGTACTTGGCACTGTAGCTGACCCTCTGCTAAAGGTGTCAAGAGAGGGAAAGATATTGGGGAAATCTGGGCAGGCCTCCTGGAGGAGGAGTTTGGCCAAAACTTTGGCCAAGTCAGATGGGGTAGAGTGTGCTCTTGTAGGCAGGAACTTCAAGATGAGTACAATCCCAGAAGTAAGAAATTCAGGGACTACTCAGAGAAAAAAGAGAGGAAGGAACACACAAGGGAAGCAGTACAGTTACAGGTAAAAGGCCCCCCTCCCCTGTACTCCCCATTCTAATTTGCTATTCTAACTTGCTGTGAATGTCAAAACCCAATATCATGGATGCTAGAACTATGTGTAAAGCAAGCACCTAAAGTCAGGAATGAGGGCAAGGTTTGGGCCATTCAGAAGTTCTCTGTGTCCTTTTAGTTTGCCAGTGTACGGGCTGGGTGAAGTACAAGTTAACCTGTCCAGAGAATGCAAGAACCAGGCATGCAGGAAGAGCAAGAGGTCCTTCACCCACAAAAAACCCTTATGGTCCCTGCATTGCCACAAAATCAGCCCACCTCAGCCCAGTATCCACCATTTAGCCTAGGACCTTAATTTAGGTGCTAGGAAGGGGATCTGGGGAGTGAGATGGGCCCAGCCGACACCCCTGACAGCCACGCACATACCCTCCAGCTCTCCAGGTAGGACCTCAGGGCCTGGGGAGCTAGAGTTTAACTATGGTCCCCTACAGCCCACATCTGAGAGGAGACCAGGAAGCCAGAGTCAGGAGAGACGCAGAGGAGACGGAAGGGTTGAGTGAGGAGGGGTGGGTGAGCCAGATGCCCCTGGGAAAGCCTAGCGATCTCACCAGACCTTCCCAGGGCACACTTGCCCTCTGCAGCCACCTCTGCCCAGACCTAGTACCCCCCAGAGCCTTAGGGCGGCAGCACGCCCCAGAGGCCCAGACTGGGGCTCAGGCTCCCTCCTGCTTTACCTCACACCGCCCTCCACCCTGTTTCTCGGGTTACGTATAGCCTAGGGTTGGGGGGGAAGGGCAGAGGGGGTGCTCGCGAACCCCGCCAAAGGCTCTTACCTCAGCGGGGACATCGGTCCGACCAAGCGCAGTTTGCCGCTGGGACTGCGGGATTGGGGAGGCTCCCACGGGCTCGTATCCCGCCTCCTCCTGCCCCAAGCCCCCAGACCCTTACGGTGGCCCTGAGCCGGGACGCCGGGACCAGAGGACAGGCGCCGCGCCGGCGGGAGGAGGAGGCTCCAGCAGGGCTCAGTGGGGCGGGGCGGGGGTATGTGCGGGGCCCCGCCCGGGACGGGATGTGGGAACGATTATCCCAGAGAACAAAGGCAGCCGAGGAAGGCTAGGCGCCCCCTACCCCCACCCCCGGGCCTGGACCTGAACTTGAACTTGTACTTGACACTTTGTCCGGAAGGTGGCGAGGAAGCCCGTCTGAGCTGGGACAGGGCTCGTCGGTCCACCTTCTGTCCCCGGGAGGGGACAAGCCCGCCCTCCTCTACGTTTGGAAGGAGCTGGGCATCTCCAGAGCCCCCGCGCGCCCCAAATGCCTTGGGCTCAAGGGTCCTGAGGTCCCGCATCCCCTCGGAGAGTCGGGGTGCGAACGAGGTCCTGGGTCTCCAGCCCAGAGGAGGAGGATGGGGCCCTGCGCCCAGCCCCGCCCCCGACGCCCACCCTACCCCGGGCCGGGCCGGGCCTGCCGCCCTGCTGCGCCGGGACAGACCGGATTCTCTGCACGTCGCGTCGGCGGCAGCTATTCAGCCGCTAATTGAACGTTAATGGCAGGTGCGGATGAGGTCACCGGAGCTGGCTTTTCTCACACATTTTTCATGCAAATTCTCGAAACTCTAAACAAATTTGAATAAAAAGCTCTTTGTGCCGCGCGCCCCCAGTCCTCTCTCTCCCGCCTGGGGTCCCGGCTCCTCTCCCTGCCCTGCGGCTGAAGCCCCCTGCCCCGCGGTGGGAAGCCCGTGCCCGGGCAGCGCCGCCTGCCGGCCGGGATCCACCCCACCAACTCCAAAGGGGCCCGGACTGCTGTTAGGGGTGACAGACCTTTCATTTGGGGTCCTGAGGTGGGCTGGGCTGATGGGGCGCCAACCCTTCAGGGAGGTGATGTGTGTAGCGGTAAAGTGCCTGGTATTGAGACCGACAGATGTGTCTGTGCTGGCATCTTGGCTGCACCCACATCCACACCCAAGGGTCTCTTCAACTGCCAACTCGGCCTCACTTTCTGCATGGGTTATAGAAATAAAGATAGTGCTCAGTTATGCAGCACAGACGTGAGGATTAAGCCATGATTTAAGACATGAATGAGCACACAGAACAGTGCCTGGCACAAGAAAGTGTTATTATCTGGTGTCCAAAGGCCTTGTGAAAATAAATGTGCTGATGAAAGCAGGACTGTGATTTTGCACAAACATGAAAAAGCTTGAAAGGGGTTTTCAGGACCCCCTGCATCCCATTCTGGTCACAGAGATGAGATCTGGAACCCAACTCCATTGCTTTTCAGCTGTGTGGCTTTGTACATTTCTTAGCCTCTCCGAATCCTTTTCCTAGTCTATAAAGTTGGTTTAAATCTTATGAGTCCTTGTGAGAATTAAGGACACTGAGAGAGGTTTAGGAGGAGCCTGGGGATTGGCCTCCCAATCCAGAACCTCCCGGACCCCCCTCCTGAGGGAAGGGTACATATAATGGCCATCCTCAAGGTGAGGTAGCCTTTGGGCTGGCCATGTTCTTCATTTTTTTCCCTAGATGACCTCAGCCCAGGTCAAGGACACAGATTTTCCAGGCCTTGTGAGGCTTCTTGTTCCATCCTTCCCATCCATACCAGGGTCCCCACCACACTGCAAGACACCATAGCAGTTTTTGGTAGGGGCTGAGTCTTACTTTTCTCACTGATATCCCTCCAGAAAAACTCTCCAGAGACAAAGAAGACTTTGCAAAGAAACTTTATTCATTGTGGACTATGGCAAGAAAAGCAGGGGATTCACAGAGCAGGGAGAGATGTCTCCCGGAACTTGCCCTAGTGCTCTCTCAGGACCATCAGGAAAACCTACTGCCTTAGAAGGGCCCAGTGATTCATTCAAGCCCCCAGGTGCCATCTCTGCTCTTCCATTTCTGCTTCTCCAGCCTCAGCATCATCTTCCTGCCAGGCTCCTTCAGGACAAGGACCCCAAGGAATAAGCCAAGTCTGCAGAAATGCAGATAACCAGGAGCCAAAGTCCCCAATCTATGTGAGGTTCTGTAACGCTCCTCCCACTCCAGTGCTCAGTCCAGTGCACATTACAAAGATGAATGGCATTAGGTGGAATTGGGGGAGAACTCCAGGCAAAAGACTATTGGAGGTGCCTTTGCAGGGGAGGGGTTAATGTCTCTATGTGTGGGGTCTGCAAGGAGGAGTTGCAATTCTGGGGAGTTCCTTTAAGTGGCCAAGCCAAACAGACTCTCTGTTCTGTTAGGAGTACAGACTTTAGAGTCAAAGAGACTTGGTTTTGATTCTTAGTTCTGGCACTAGCTAGCTGTGTGTGTTGGGACCTGTAAGTTAACTTTTCTTTTGCCTCACTCTCCTCATCTATAAAATGAATGTATCAGTGGTACCTACAGCCCATAAAATTATGAGTCACTGAAACTAATTTATAGCTTTCATATGAAAGCTATAACCCAATTATAACCTAAGAATATGGGAAAGGGGGAAAGGGAGGGGGGAGGGAGAGGATGGGCAGAGGGAGGGTAATTGGTGGGATCACACCTATGGTGCATCTTACAAGGGTACATATGAAACTTACTAAATATGGAATATAAATGTCTTAACATAATAACTAAGAAAATAATAGGAAGGCTATGTTAACCAGTGTGATGAAAGTATGTCAAATGGTATATAAAACCAGTGTATGGTGCCCCATGATTGCATTAATGTACACATCTATGATTTAATGATTAAAAAAATAAAATAAATTTAAAAAAAAGGAAAAATTATGAGTCACTACACTAAAGCATGTGATCTAGCACCTGAAAGCCTTTTGCATGTGGTTGCTCTTAATGCTTCTTTCCTTTCTTCTCTGCTAGTCCCTTAGTCAATTTGTGGTGACTGGAACGGTCCCTCAGGCCCCAAGGATGGAGTTTCCCAGGCCTCTGAGTGGCAGGACTGCATCTTCCCAGGCCATTTGGGGGCCCAATGAAGAACTCTGAAGGCTTCTGCAGCCCCTGACCTGGGGCAGGTGTAGCCAGACACAGTGCCTCTCCCTCCAGGGAGATCCAGTCAAGAGACACTTTCTGAGCCATATACTCTTTCTGGAGTGAAGTAGGTAGTGAATGGTACTGGGCATGGCATTCTGCTTAGTGATGTCTTTCTCTCTGGACACATGCTGCTTATGCAAATAGAGCTTTTCACAGCTGTGTCCAAGCTGGGCCTGCCCCCAGCAAAATGATACCTCTATTGGGCTGTGGCTGGATGGGGCCATCTCCACAGCTCACTATGATGGACCCTTCCCCAAAACAGGCAGCTCCTGAGGGGACAGGGCCAATGTTTACCAGGAGGAAAACAAAGACTCAACACTGACCCTCCCCCAGGTTCCCCACCTCCTGGCTCTTTCTCTTACCTACAGAGGAGCTCTGCAAGTCAATCAACCTCTCTTCCAAATCAGTGAAATTAGAATAATGACATCCACCTAAGCAAGACCCAGAGATACTATACTAAGCCAGGTATTTAGGTATTTACTAGGCTTTTGATTAAAAATAGTGGCCATTATAATAACATGATTAATAGGTCCCAAAATGACCAATGGCCATCAGGGATGGCCATTAGTGAGCCATCCCATTCTAGGATGCTTTCTCTTGCAACATCGCCACCATTCTCTTGAAGCACTTACCCCTCAAGTTGACGGACAGAAGTTAAGCCTATTAGACTGTATAGTTGCTTTATATTTTTTAATAAAGTTATTTTATGATCATGGAAAGAAAACCTTACAGAAGAGAACATCCTTCCATCTATCCTCCCAGCAGTAGCCTTCTGATACAATTACCAGAAACTAGCCATACATCAGCATACTTATGACTCACTTTTAAATATACAGAAGATCGATCACATTCTATTGCCTGTTCTGCAACTTATTCTATTTTGCCCCAAAATATAAAGTGGACAACTTTCCATGTCAGCTTGGACATAGAGATCAACCACATTGATTTTTATAGCTGCATAGTATTCCATAGTATGAATGGACCATTGGCTCATTTCCATTTCTTTACACTCTTAAAAACAAAAGCGCCGATGAACATCCTGTATATATTTCTTTGGGAACTTCTATAAATACACACAGAGTAAGTTCCCAGTACTGCAATTTGTGACCAAGTATAAGTGCCTTTTACATTTGGATGTTGCCATGTTTCAAAAAACATTTTATATATTTTATATTCCCTACCTAACAGTGTTTGAAGCTCTCTCAAAATAGGCACATGATGATACAGAAAGCACAAAAATAGCTAGCCAGTAGGAAATGCAGGCCACAGAGGGTCCCAAGGAGCCCACTGTTCTTAGGGCAGTGCCCAGTGGTTTCCTCTTGTCTGTGCCTGTGCAGGCTAGTAGCCTAAGGGTGCCCTTAGTCAGAGGGGAGTGGGGCCCACAGGGACACTGGAAGAGGAGGGTGGGCCAGCATGGCTGGGGTCCCGCCTGAATGATTTCCTGAAGCTATTGTCTCTGCCCTGCCTGGTCTCCTTAGGGGGAGTTTATTCAGGGGTGTTTGGAGAGGTAGTTGGGCAGGAGAAGGGTAAGCAATTCTCACCAAAGGCACCCAGGAATGTGTCACAGGAGGGACAGAAGGGGGTGTTAACCCATCCCTGGGAGAGAGGGATGTCAAGAACCCCTGACTAATGAATAGAGAGTTTGCCCTTGAACCTCACTGGGCTTTGCCATTCTCAGGCACAGAACAAGAGCTGAGACACGTCTGAGCCCAGCTGCACAGGGACGGCGGCGGTTCATCTCAGACACTTTGACAGGCCGAGCCTTTTCCCTGCATAGCTCAGATCTGCCTCCGGGCTCCCCTGGCAACAGCACAGCAGCATGGCTCCTGGGTCCAGGCCCTGCCTGCTGTGAGCAGGAGAAGGGAGGAAGAGGAGCACCAAGGGGAAGGCAACTGGGGAGAAGCAGTCGTTAACTCCTAAAAGGCTGGTGCCCAGGTTTTGGCACCTTCCCAGCATGCTGCCCTTGGTCCTTTCAGGAAATGCGGGTAGTAAAGAGCTTCCATTTGCCAGAGGCCTAGGCAGAGTGTTACACAGCACCCCAGACCTGGAATAGGCCTGACAAAGTGTGACAGACAGAAATGGTGGATAAAGAGATGCTAGGCCAATAGGCAACAGAGGCAAAGACCCCCAAGGGATGGGATAGGCATGTTTCCCTAGGTCCCCTGCCAAGTCCTAGATGGGCAGGATTGCCTGGGTCTTCCTCCTCCATCCTGGCCCCTTGCTGCTATGGCCTCAGGACAGCAGTTGCTTTTAGTTACTTCACTTCCTGCTAGGCTTTTCCCCTTCTGATGATTCAGTGTGCCCACTTGGCTCTGTATTCCAATCCTGTGACCTTCCTTGGCAAGAGTCAGTTCCTCTCTGTCTCCATTTTCATAAAGCTGAAAAGAGGCTGTTCCATCTCACTTCACTTCACAGGGCAATCTAAAGATAAGAGAAATAATATGTGAGTAGCTTTACACTCTGGGGAGGGAGGTGTCCTATAAATCCCATTCAGGTATTATTAGGGCTGAAACTAGGTATTTCTGCCCCATGGGAAAGAAGGGGTAGGGGGGAGGAGTTCATCCAAGGTTGTCTTAAAACTCTAAGCAAGGAAGCCTGAAACTCAAAGGCAAAAGGTCAGGAAAGCCAAGGGCCTTTGGAGCCTCTGGGTTCAGTTGGGACTAGGAGGTAAGAGAAAATAATTCTATCATTTCAAGGTACTTTACCTGTATTATTTCTATGCCTCCCTGAAATTTTATGAGAAAGTTATGGTTATGTTCATTTCAGAAATAAGAAAAAAAAACCTCCAAGAAATTAAGGATTGGCCCAAGGTCACACTAGTCATGCAACGATCTGAGCCACGGCTACACTTCTATCAGCTGTGCTGTGCAAGTCACCCAGCTGGAGGTGCCAGGAAGAGGGGCCAAACACCAGAAATTAGTGGATTGCTTCTCAGGGCCTGAGTCTGAAGACGCTGCCCCAGGGAAATGGAATGGGGCATGTTCCAAGGAGATGCGAACTCATCTTGAGGGTCACCTGGGCAAACACTATTAGAACAAACACAAGTAGAAGAAAAGGCAAAGGCATCTGGATTAGAGGCTGGAAGAACACCTAGCTGACATTCAAGCTCTCTGGCCAAGTCCTGCTGTAGGGCAGGTTGCTCTCCCATCCCCATGTCACTTGCCAGCAGTGAGTTGGATTTTCATTTTTGTAGCTTCTGAGCAAAGATGCCTCCCTGCATCCCACAGAAGCTTCAAAGGGACAACACTGGCCAAGGTTCCCATGGGTCAGGGGACAAGGGGCAGTGGTTACTGGCTAGTAACAGAGTAGAAAAGAAGGAAGACCATCCAGCCTATAAAATGTAAGTGACTCCGGACACCATCTTATCCAATGCTCCTTTCCAGATCCAGAAAAAGATGTGGCCTGCCCAAGACCACTCCATAGGAAGCTGGGCTAGAGTTCAAGTCTCACTTCCAGCCAGGTCAGACTGTGTCTTCCCTTGTCACTCTGCTAGGCCATCCTGAGCCCTTTAAAGGCAAGGATTTCACCCAAGTAGGAAAAGACAAAGCCAGCTAAAAGTAGCCACCACTGTTGGCAAAGTGCATCGGGTGTCAAGGGTGGCCTCACAAAGCCTGGGGCTGGGGGCAGATGCCACATTGAGGCCAGAAGCTTTCCTCAATGATAGAACCTGTCCACTGCAAGATAACAGGAGCCATGCACCTCCCCTGGCTGACTGAAGAAACAGAGGCATGAGGAGAGGCAGCCCCAGGGATGTAAGAAAGGCAACAGCCCCCAGGACAAGTTCATCTCCACAGAGCCTTGTGGCAGGTCTGCTGCCAGTGTGGTCCTAGAGTTAGGAGAGACCTCAGCTCACTGCCCTCTGCTGCTGGGTCATCTGCCAGGTTGGGCAGGGTGCCCCGTGCCAGGCAGGCCTGACCTGCTCAGAATGCAAAGGAGATTCAGGGATCCCACATCCTGCAACCCCATCAGGAACTGCCTTCAAGGGACATCGGTGTGCTTGCTGATGAACAAACATGTGGTGGAGCAGAAAGACACAAAGACAAATGAATTTACTTCTGCTCAACTGTACTCTCCTCCCTGGGATGATGCTTTTCTGACTGGCCAGTGCCCAGTCTGTACCAGTTAAACATTCTGATTATCACCCTTGTCCCCATCCTCTAAATCTCAGCTCTTAAATGACCCTAAGAAGTTCAACTCCTTCCTATTTGTCCTATACGTAGTGAAAGGGAGAAGAAAAATAAACCCTATTTAATGTTTCTCATGTCACAGCCTCATGTTACAGATAAGGAGTTAGAGGCTCTGGGACATCCAGGGATCTACTGCTTAGTAATGCCAGGAACAGATGCCTGGGCTAGACCTCTGCCCAACCCACAGCATTTCCTCCTCTCCAGCCAAGTTCTTGGGCCTGGGCTTCCCCATCCTGCTGGGCCAAAAGCATCAGAACCATCTGGGTTTGCAATTTGGCATTACCATCTCAGTTTCCTTACTCTCTGGGTTATCTCTGGGCTGCTCAGTCTAAGCAGAGAAAGCATATTGGTCAGTGTACTTGCTTAGTTCTAGAACAAATATCAACTTGTGACCAGCCCCGACAGCATCTTCCTGCCTGACCAGGGGAATGAACACCTTGAGACTTACAGAGGTTTCTGTTAACTGGGGATGGTACCCAAGTACTGGGGGCTGAAGCAAAGGACAACTACTGAATAATAAAACCTTAGCCCTGCAGAAAAGGCTGTAAAGGCTTCATCTTGGGAACCTCCCTTCTGAGAAACAAAGAGCAAGGTGACACCCGACTGCATGTAGGGCTTATGCCCCAACCCTCCACTGGGCACCACCCATACTGGGTCCAGCTCTGCAGGGCCACAGACCCAGGAGGGGAACCACGCTTAGAATGTGATTCCCTGGCTTTGCGTGATGCTCCGTTAGCAGAGTGCGACTCCCAAGATCCCCTGTCACCTCCTAAAGCCTCTGCCTGCCCGCCCTCCAGCACCATGCTGATCATCAGATTAAGGAGCTCAGAGCTACAGCTGAGGCGGCTAAAACCAGGAGGGAGGAGTGGGGAGGGGCAGGGAGGGTAGTGGGCTGCTCTCCCAACGCCCTGCTTGTCTTCCCTCTTCTCCCCAACCCCTACTGAGGGCACCTCTCTCACTGTGTCCCTGACATGAAGCTCTTTTCTTCACTGAGATTTGGACTTCATCTCCAGTTACCCAGCTTAGGTGAGGGTCAGCCCAGGGAGACAGAGAGAGGGCAGGAAAAAAGGCCCCTAGAAACAGAAGTGGAAAAAATGGAGTGAGGAAGAGAGGGTAAAAAGCAGCCAAGATGAAGAAGTGAGTGCCCTGGGGTGGGGAATTGGCTGGAGTGGGAGGGGAGGAAGATCCCCTGGCCTGAGTGGCCACCTGAGGTTAATCCTAAAGGCTCCCTGTGGATTCCCCTGGCCAGCTGCTGGGCCTGAGCCAGGCATGTTTCACAACACCTGAGGAGTGGAGTGGGAGGAGCGCCAGAGAAGGGGATGGTGGCAAAGAAGGGACAAGAGAGGCAATCTGGGTATTGGAAGATCTTCCCTAAGACACCAGCATTTCCCAAACTAAAGGCACCCCAGCCCATTTAAAGCACAAACAGACAGAAAGGAGTTTCCTTCCATCTGCACGTGGTTACGAGAACTGGTAAGAAATGAGATGGATTCAGTTCATCTGTGATAAAGACCCAACAGGAAGGAACTGGAGGTTCTGGCACAGGACTTTTTGGGGCCTGTGGGTAGTCAGTTGCAGGCTTTGACTTTCCAATTAACTCAGAAGCTGTGTGTAACAGGAGAACAGAACCACTGGGGTTCAGTGAGAATTGGAAGGGTAGAAAAGATGGGCATGGGGCCAGACCCCCTAGTTGTTGAATCCTGACACCCCTGTACCTGAAAAAGGACAATGCTCTACCCCCTCCCCACCTCCCAAGGTTATTCCAAGGGGCTATGAAGAGGCAGAAATTCTGAAGGTATGACCTGGGAAACTGTCTGAAGTCCCAGCTTGGAAGACATCCAGACCCTTTTCAGCCCCGTCCCCCATCCCAGGGCCTGCAGGGGGCGACTGGGATCCTCCCAGGGCCCCAGGCCAGCAGCAGCCAGCAGCTGCTCTCCTTCAGCGTCTCCTTGGCCATTGCCAAGCACCCTTCTGTTGGGCCAGGGCCTGCTTCCCATAAAAGGAAGGGGCTCATCTGTGAAGACCAGGGAAGACAGGCTCAGCCACTCCTGATATTCTGATCCTCCTTTGAAAAGTGGACCTACAATCTGAGTGTCAATACCCCTAGCCAGAATTCATTGATCCCATTCCTGTCATTGTATTAAACCCGCAAGTGCTAAATCAATGCAGGTTTGAAATGATTGCTACCATCACCACCATCATAGACTTTCTAAGCTAGAAGGTAACCAAGAGATTCCTGAAGTTCAACTCACTTACCTTGTCGGACAAGAAAACAGAGATTCAGGGGCAGGGGGTACTTGGCCTGCCTGAGGTCACACAGCAAGCTGGTAGAAAGGACATATTGTGTGTCCTGTCAACCAGGGCCCTTCCTTTCAGGGTTAGGCCTGTACAAGGGCCTAAAAGGGGACTTCTCTATCACATCCCAAACAAGATCCTGGCCAACTACAGGCAGCAGGGGTCTGGGGCCAGGGGAGGCTGTAATGCGATCAGCAGACTGGCCATCTGGCTTGGGGACTGAGAAGAGCCCAGCCTGGCCGCCTCTGCTGCCCAGTCCCGAGGGGCCCTGTGTCGTGAGAGACAGACTGCCAGATGGACAGGCACTGGCCTGGGTGTGGGAGGAAGCCAGTGAGTCCCTGGTTGTCAGAGCTGACCACCTTTCAGATGTGAAGGGGCAGGGGTACAGAAGGCATAGGGAGCAAAGACAGGTCCCCCAGAGGGCAGAGAGGCAGAGAGGGATAGGGGAGCAGAGGTTCTGAGACCCTGGCTCCCAGGTAGGCCTAGCCCCTCCTAGTTCCATAGCCCCAGTCCACTGGCCAGCCACAAACAGGGCTCCCTCCTGGGGAAAGGCAAACACATCTCCCCTGGCACCTTCTCAGACATGCATGCAAAACTAATTAACATGGGGAGACATGCGAGCAGCCGGCCAGCTCCACACCCTCGAGTCCACGCAAACAAGGCCAGCCCTTGTCCAGGGGACATGCACAAAGCTTTGTTGCTAATTTAGGCATCTGTCTCTGTCTGGTCTGGTCCTCCTGCCTGCGCTGGGGTTTTTCCCAGCCCCTCGGACAATGCTGGGAACAGGCCCTCCGATCCCTTATTCAAATCACACCCGGGACAATAAGCTCATTGTGCCGGCCACAGAAAAGGGGATGTTGGGGGGTGGGAGTGTGTAACCGGGCATCGCATTGGGCATCGGGGAGTAGAGGTGGGGGAGAGTTGGTGAAGAAAATGGAAACCCAGGAAAGTGTTTACTAACAGAGCCCCTGCAGCTGCCTTGGGCTCCTCTCCCCTCTCTGCCTGGCTGGGAGCTGGGAGACATGCTGGGACTCAGGTGGGGGTCCCCAGAGTGCAAGAGGCCTCAAACCTTTATGGTGTTGGCCTCTTCCACCTTCAACACTCTACAGCTACCTCTGCAGGTCCAAGGCAGACATATTTTTTATAGTACGGTTTGAAGTCCATTTTTTTTTTCTTACTACAGGTTAACAGTAAAATGTACAAATCTGAACTGCGGAGGAGGAGACAGGGTGGGGGGAGAGGTGCTGGCGGCAGTGCAGGGTGGGACCTGCTGTCTCGGCCATTGTCTTCAGGCAACATTTCATTTTCTCCTCCTTCCCAGCTAATAAATTAGAGAGGAGACGATGAGTGGCAAAAGGACAGGCTCCCCATGGATAGGGTGTCTGCAGGAAGGCCAGTCTGTGAGCTCAGGGCAGATGGCTGCTCACACCACACCTGGTGAGACACTCACATGTGGCCTACACAATGAGCAGCATGAAGACAAATCTATAACTATATACATACACACACGATATACAAATCCCCCCGAGGTCCCTGAGGGCTCCCGTGGGGCATTGAAACCCCCTCCGTCTTATCCACACCCCCTCTCCACCTCCTTGTCGCACTGAGCACGCCTAGACAGGCCAACATAAACAGATACACACAGCCTGACACTGACACAGAGACACAAAAAGAAACACACACACCCAGAGGCCGCCCCAGACACACACACTGACAATGGTGTAATGAATGCAGGATGGTGAGTGCATTCAGTCAAAAGCTCACACCACTGGCCGCCAGCACCAGGGCAGCTGAAAGGTTACAGAGAGGCTGCGAGCCAGCTCTCCCTGCAACCTCCTCCCCACTCCTGCTCCTTCTCCCAGGACTGCTGCTGGTTCCACAGGAGGGGAAATAACATACTATTTCGGATATTCAGATGGAAGCAAATACCTCTTAAGACAGAAAAGTTTAGAACTGGTCTCAGTCGGGATTGGCTGAGCTGTCTGAAAAAAAATTTTTTAATAACAAAAAAAAGGATGCTCAAAAGTCATAGTAAGTGTTCCGCATTTTGTGATGACTTGTCTTGAAGTGGGAGCAAAGTGAGGTTTTGCAAAGCTTCCTTTGTAGTATGATCCACAGGTTGGAGCTAGTTCCTACTGTTAAAAAAAACTCCGAAAATGGTACCACAGAATGAAGAAGAAACAAATGATTTAAATCTCAGAGATTCCCTAAGACGTGCTTTGGGGAGTCCTGGTCTACCACCCCAGAAGAAGGGAAAGGTATTAGACCAAACCATATGAAATTACCAATATTTGACTGTTTTTGATCAACAAAAAAAAATAATTTCCAGCAACATATAGGTAGCTGGTTCCAAGAACCACCAGGGTATTTTTCCCTTTCTTCTTCCTGAAGAAGGAAAAAAAAAACAAAAAAAAAAATCCAAGACCCAAATCTACCTTGGACTCTCTTTCTATCGCCACATAAAAGTACCGCACAAAGTTAGAACAGCTGGTGGAAAGAACAGTGAACACACACAGTCCAGGGTCTGTGTCAGGACTGGGACCCACCTTCGCAATCTTGTCACCAAGGTTCTCACTTTCCTTTTCACCGTCTTCTGACTCTGAGCGCATCCTGGAGGGGATAGAAGGAACTTGAGCAGGAAGACAGAATGAGAAATGGGACAACTATGCACCTGGTTTCTCCAGCTCAGGAGTCTATGCACACAGTCTACTCTGGAAGAAGCATTTCGAGTGGCCTCATGACTGATACACGTGCTATCCACTGGCAACCATGTTTAAACCCTACCTCTGTGCGTGTGGTATTCACTCGCAGTAAACCAGGAGATCCAACAAGGGAAGCCAGAAGGGAGCCAAGGCCACATAGCATAGGGAAGGGCCTTTAGTCACATCTGGACATCCACTGGTCCCACTGTTGACTGTCACAGAACTCAGGGTACACTGTATCTTCTTGGAAAATCACCACCACCAATCTTTCTAGGGTTTCCTAGGGAAGGAAAAGGAGGAGGCTCCAGAAGCAGAGTCTAGCATTGCTGCGCATCTCACAATCTGCTGGGCGCCTACCTTGGCTAACTTACATACAGGCCCACCTGCTGAGAACTGTACTCAGCACCCAGCAAAGGTAGCATTCTAGCCTGGGTGCTCTGAACAGCATCTGATCTCTAAGGAGGAGAAACCTTCTGCATTTGAATTTATCCAGATGTAATTTATTATCTGGCTGCATTTAAGACATTCCCTATCAATCTCAAGTAAATCTCAATAAGTTACTGCTATTCGGTTTCTTAGAATTAAATTGTTTTTCAAATGAAGAAAGGGAGACTGAGATGTCACAATTTTATATAGACCAATGGAATCTAGAGAATTAGAGTTGTAGCTGAGGCTAAATGACAGTTTAAAGTCACTATGGGAAAAGCATGACATGACCTTGTTCTCCCAGGCTCTTGAGGCATGCAAAAGGGCAGGGAAGCCAAGAATCCACAAGCTGATAGTAACTGTCACACCTCCAGTGCCTGCTAATCGGACACCACCTCCACCCCTCCTGGCCTTCCTATTCTAGAGGGATATATGAAATCCCATATTACACAAGCTAAAGTGCTGGGCCAGAGACTGTGGTTTCCTTTTCTACATCCTCAAGGCCTTGCCAGGAACCTGATACAGAATGTGTGGTCAATAGACAATGAATAAATAAATGAATGTGGTAGAAAAAATACAGTGTGACATGGGAAGACTTCCGATTTCAGAGCGCCACAGTTCCCTTGCAAACTGGAAAATGACTCCATAGCACAGCCCTGGAGCTGCTGATGTCCAGGTCAAGCACTGGAAAAGATGAGAGGCACAGGGTTGGCAGGGCTGCTCAGTTCATGCTGGCCTGGGCAGCACAGGGCCTGGCAATCTCTACAACCTCCCAACTTGTACATGGTGACAAGACAAGTACCCTTAGCCTGCTCCCCTCTCCTGTTGCTCTCAGCCTTCACCATCTGACCCAACCTTCTATACCCAAACCTCAGGCCCAGTCCAGCAGTACTTTCTCTGTCTCTCCATCCCCACCTCTGAGCCTCAGGTCAGGGAGTTCTCCCTGCTGGCAGGGATGCCCTGTCCTGCCCTCTCAAAAACCTAGAAGACCTGTTTGGGTATAGTGAGCCTTCTCTGATGACTCTATCCCAAACTAATTCCTTTTCTTATAACTTCCATGGACTGAGACAATCACCCCTTGAATGTGTGCCTCCTTAGGCTGTCATGGCTAATTTCTCACTCCTGAAACTCAGGGAGCTGGTAGGGGTTCCCCCCGCACCACAGAGCTTATGAGTTCTTAGTAAATGTTCAGTAAAAAGATGATTTATTGTAAAGGGACTGACAGAGAGACTTTGGTATAGTATGTTGTACATGTGTCATGGGGCTCACCAACTTCCCTGGCCTTTATCTATGACATGTGCAACAAACCAGTGAGATATGAGACACAAACTGATATTTCTTGAGGGCCACAGAGTAAGTATTACTACCCCCAATTTCAAAGATGAGAAAACTGCAAAAATTGCCATGGCTTCTGAACTAGATCAGACAGACCCCTCAGTCCTGATGCCCAGAGCTACAAGGCTACATTTCACCATGATCTTGGAGTCTGAGCCAACAGCAGAAGAGAGGAGTCTAGAAATGGAGTAAAGGAAGCTGCAAGCCCAAAGGGTGGGGTGGCTATAAAGTACAGACCTCCCGTCCTTTACTCTTCCCTGCTCAGCATTTACCAAGGAAATGACCCTCAGAGGCCTTTGTCCCCTCTCCTAATCCAGGGAGACAGCAGGGGCTATACCACTGAACTGGGCAGATAGGAGGAAGTCTTAATGTTGTATGCTTAAGGACAAGACAGGACAGAGGCCATTAGGCCACTCCCCTCCTCCAGAGGACTGTGGCCACTACTTCAAGGGGACATCACATTGTGGAAAGCAAAGGCCCAACCTTGCCCCTAAGCAGCCACAATCCCTTGGCACCACAGACAGGCTGGTAAGTGGGGCCAACCCTCTGACTTTACAGACCGAGGCACAGCATCACTATGGGTCACATTGACAAGGAGACAAATTGGGATTGGGTGAGATGTTCTCCGTCCTCTAGCACCTTGACAAGACTCCTAGTGGATCAGCATAGAGCCCCCCATCTGGATTCTCCAGAGGTACTGCCAGCTAGCAGAAGCTGTTGCAGAGGCATCTTCTAGCAACCCAGATGAACTCATGCTGCTTCTCAAAGCTCAGGCCAGTTCCTTGGGAGGCAAGGACTCACTGGGGACTGAGACTCCCTCCTACCATCATCATGACTCAATATAATTTCCTTGATGCTCATTTCTCACCCTCCAGGCTCACATGAGAAGGATTCTTTTCATAAATTCAAGGCTTGCCTGTGGCTCAAAGGAGTAGGGCGCCGGCCCCATATACCAGAGGTGGTGGGTTCAAAACTAGCCCCGGCAAAAAAAAAATTCAAGGCTTAATGGAGCCTTTAGCCAAGTCCAGGTTTCCAGGGCAGGACCCTGGAGTTCCTGAGAGGAGAAAGGGGCTAGAGGCAAGCCTGGACCCATATCTGGGGTCCTCCGAGGTGAGAAGGCTGACCGAGGCCCCTCTGCCCTCTGATGGCAGGATGATCCCCACACCTTCCCAGAAAAATCTCTCAGAAGCCCTGGGCTTGGCAGGGAGCCAGGGTAGGAGGCCTCTCCAAGAAGATGCTGGCTGTGAGCCAAGGCAAGTCCCAGAAGCTCCAGCTCACAGAGAGCAGCAGAATCTGAGGGGAGGAAGGGTAGCTGGAGAGGGGCAATAGGAGCCCTTGGGCCAAAGGACACAGACCTGCTGAAAGTGGGTTTGGCACAAACCTGAGATGGATGGCTGCCTTCCCATGCCCTGTGGTTTCCACATATCTGGGACACCATAAAATCACAGCTAGTGGGGAGACAGGGGACAACCCTCCTGTCATCTATAGCTGTGCCCGTGCAAACTCCACTCAGGCACAGTGAAAGCTTCATTCAAAGTCTCTTCTGGGATTTAACCACCAGGTCTCTTGCCCTCAACCTGAATGCTGAAAAACACTATGTGGCCTTCAGACTCAGGCCACAACTTCTGCCTCTAAGGAATGAGGGGTAATCCCCATTTAAAGGGTAGTACCAGGCACTACTAAAAGCTCTTTAAGGTGAGGCTCTCCACCCGCCTTTACCCTGGCTCCTCCTGACCCTTTATGTACAGGGCCCTCTGTGGCCAGAGACCTCACAAAGGGGGAAGATCAAGATTAGTTACCGAGGACCGGGGCTGGAAGAGGTCTTGACCCTCTAATGCAGACCTTGCTGTCCAATGAAAATATAATGTGAGTTCCATGTATGGTTTTAAATGTTTTAGAGGCCTCATTAAAAAGTAAGAAAAAACGGCTAATTTTAATAATATATTATATTTAACTCAAGCTAATCATTTCAACATGCCACATCGACTACATTTCATGAGAGCAACAGCATACGTGTCTAGTGGTTATCATACTGGACCCTTGGCTCTAGCAACCTCTGCCTGTTTTCAGATAAGGTCATGGATCAAGTATCTCGGGAAAGGGCACTAGGGTAGAAAGGGACACGTCAGACTCGATTCCTATAGTTGAGCCCATCAGCCTTTCCTTTCAGTATTCAAATACAGAGTGATGGCCTACAAAATATCTAATTTTGCGATAAATCAAATTTAGGAACATTGCAACACAAACCTATTTTGAAACAGCCAACCTACAGAGGCGCAGAAATGAATATACTTGGCATTATAAGGCTAAGGAACAAAGACCAACAGGAAGGAACAGGACAGAGGCTCTGGGAGATCTCTGCATTTGATACAAGTCTTGCTGAGGAGCTCTGTTTGTGCCATCCCTGATCAGGGCCACCTGGCTCTGATGGGGTGTAAATACACACACTCCAGCACTGGGTCTGGCAAGTTTTCTACTGTGTTTTCCCTGGAGGAACTACCCACAAAAGCTTCTCTCTGCTTTAGAAGGCAAGAACAAGTCGTGCATTTACCCAGTGCTTCTAGTCTTCTTACTCCAAGTCGCCATGCCAACACACAGTCATAATTACCGAGGAACGCGTCAATAGTGGCAGCATTGACAAAGACACTATATCAGGGCCTGTAAGCTAAGCAAGGTCAGGCTTCTCGAAGCCCCCCAGCTTCCTGCCCACTTCCTTTATTCCACTCTGTCCATCTCTTTCCCTTCATTCTTTCTCTCCCACCCAGATGGTCTCTGATTATATTTTCTCTGCAGAGAAAGGAACTACAGCTCAGCATATAAAACACTTTTATAGCAACTGGGAGACAGGTTCTCCTTTGAGTCCTGATTTTAACTTGTGGGAAAAGTCACTTTAACATCCAGGTCTCAGTTATTTCGCTGTGAATGGGAAGAATATTTTTGACGTCGCCTATTCAGCAAATGGGTTCCTGCATTTAATTCGCCTTCTAAATGCAGGGGCTGATTTGTGTCATCTAGTCGACTCTAAGGTCATCCTTATGATCTGGACAAGAGGTACCAGAAGCTCGGGGAAACAAAAGAAGGTTCAGATCAGAGAGGGAGCTAACACCCTGAGAACAGGAGGGCTTGTATCCCCACCCCCACCCCAGGAAGGGTAAAAATCTCAGAAAAGAAGCGAAGAGCAGCTGAATGGTACACTCTATCGGATTATTAAAAGATGAGTGGGATGGATGAGATCCATCAGGCTAAGTGACATGCATCCTGAGGCCCCCAGTGAGAAACAGGACTTGCACCCATTTAAAATGAGAGGTCAGAAAAAGAAGGCAGACAGCCATCACTGGAGCCCTACACAAGAGCGCCCCAATTTCAGAACACCCAGTGCACCAACATCTGAACTTACAAAGGAGATAAATTGGAGACTGATGATTAGCATCACAAAATGATTATTCCCTTTGTAAAAGGCTTCACTGCAGGACTGCTTTAAATAGTGCATTTAAACCATGATCTGATTTGCTAAATTCGATTTATACACATCTACTGCCTAAGCTGGCGTGCGGCTGTATTTACATGTCTTCCCTTGGCACAGAGGAGGGTAGAAGCCAGCCATTATTTGGGGCCTTTAATCCCTGTAGACAGTAACTAATCTGGGGAGCTGAACCCTGGTTTTCTTCCACAGCTGGGGTGTTAGCTTCAAACTGGCCCTAGTTATCCACCCTCCTTTGCCAATGCAGACCCTGCCCAAAGACAACAGTCAAAATTTGGCCAGGATCTGTTAAAGTCTTTCTGTCAACAGGAGTTCCCCACCAAAAAGCACACCCCTCCCCACACCCAGGGGTGACACCTTTCCAGTACAGAATTCTAGAAAATCTGGTCTGTCACTAAAGGCAAGGTCACTAAATTTATTCTGTACCTACAGCTATCACACCAGGAATTCAAAGGCTACTTTTGGGGGCCATGAAATTTACTTACCTGAGCCACATTCTGTGATTTGTACGTAAGCCACAGGAGTCAAACCTGGGCAGGTGCAGAAAGGCTGGCTCCCTACCCAAAGAGGACAAAAGAATGGTCTTCCAGGTCTCACAGCAACTGTGCCAGACCTCCCTTAAATCACCTAAAGGTACTTGTAGGTCTTTCCAACAACATGGTCTCCCAAGGGACAAATGCCCCTTTCCTGTGAGGTCCAGCAATGCGACAGGACAATTAGGAATGGATCCATTGCCAAAGGGGAAATAAATACACTACCCAGCTTGTACCAGTTGCCAAGAGAGAGATTCAGAGAATTAATGAGCCCAGGAACCCAACATTAAAAAAAAAAAAAATTACATTCTCTTAGAAAACTGAAGGTAGGTCCTGACCTCCAGCCCTCTTGCATCTCCTCAGTGTCATAGGTTTAGCCTCACATACCAAACATTTACCTATAGCCACAATGATGAGCCCAGCCCAGCACTAGGAACTGGTGGCAAAGAAACAACAGCAATCAGATCTGAAACATTAATAGTGGAGGATGGAGTGGTCACTAGTCCAGAACTATACTCCCTCTCTGCTGAGACGCCCACCAAAGCCTGGTCATGACAGGACTGGGAGTTAGGACTACTGAGTCCCAGTCCTTACTCTATTAGATAACATTTTGACCTTGAGGAAAATCATCTAACCTCTCTGGGCCTATCCTCATCAGTAACATGAGCAGTTGACCTACATAATCACCAAGCTTATTTTCTATAAATCTAGTGCAGAAAAAATGTTCATCTCGAAAATCCTGGTAAGTTTCATGTTTTAAATAAGGTTATAAACCATCGTGTTTTGTTTGTCTTGACTGCCAGGAAGCTCAGAACAACCACAATACTCAATCATAAAATCTACGTTAGGGCAAGGCTTTAGATTAGGAAGGAGGCTAGAGGATGTCTGACAGGAGAGCCTTCATATGTGAGGTAGGGCTACACAGGGCTGAGGGCTTAGATTCAAGAGAGGTTTGGTGCTTGTTTGAAAGATGAACCGCATGCAACAGTGATGAATTCCTGAGGTTGAAAACCAGGCCTTGGGGCAAACAGCATAGGTAGAGGTCACAGCTTGGCTCTGCCACATCCTAGCTATGGCAGAAGTCACAAATAGGAAATCACCCTTACCTTAATTTATGTGACCCGCTTAGCACCAAGCCTGGCAAAAGGTAAGACTCAAAACACAAACTAGCATTACTTAAGTTTCTTTGTCACTCTATAAATGCACATGCCTGGGACCTGCTTCAGGGCAGCGGTGGGTAAATGGGGCAGCTAAAATGGCTTCTATAGTGCTTAAATTATTTATACATGTGAAATGGAGGCAAAGGAGGTAGCAGGGCCTAAGCCCTGACCCTTGGGTGGAGCCCCAGAAGGGATGAGCTCAAAGACACCATTCCACGGTGCCAGCCCTGCCTGCTTCATGGGTCTCTGACCCGTTGCCTGCCCAGAGACTGTGTGAATGGAGCCTCCAGGCGAGTGCAGCCCCAGCCGCAAGATGGCTGGATGGGCACCAGGTGGGTCCCAGCGCCGCCCAATGCACATGCCTGGGACCCGCATGTGTCCCAACCACACCAAACTGCAGGGATGCCCGGACAGACCCTGCCCCCACTCGCTGGGCCTTGGCTCCCTAGCCCATAGCTATTCTTGCCCCAGCCTGGGTGATGGCGGCCGTGACCTGCTTGCCAGCTGGGGCCTCAAAATTTCAAAAAAAAAAAAAAAAAAAAAAAGCAGGCGTTAGCCACGCTCCTAACATTCCTCCAAAATAATGAAAGAGCTCTTCGAGCTCGAGGTATCAGACGCCAAAATCATAACGCCATTGTTCCACACGACCCTCTCCAGGCTGCTAGGGCGGCGGGGAAGACTATCTCTGCAACTGCCTGGGGTGGGCTCACGCCCGGCGCCCCTTTCTCCGGCAGCCTCTAAGCGCTCAGCCGGTTCCGCGCCTGCGCTCCCGGGACAGGACAGCGGCGACGGCGGGTCCGGGCCAGGGCCAGAGGTGGGAAGGACGTCAGTACTGTCAGCTCTCGAGGCCTCAGGGTAGTTAATGCCTGGAGGGCCTGCCCAGGGCGAACAGCGGTAGAGGCATCGCCAGGCCCAGCGCTTGCTCCTCGCCCACGGGCCGCACAATCGGGCTGGCGCACCGAGGGGCTGGGCGGGCCGGCGGCGCCGGGACCCACCTCGTGCCCATGCAGCCATCTTGCGGCCACTCCGCGCTCTCTCAAAATGGCCTCTCGGGCCGTAGCGTGCCCGCCAGAGCTGTGGCGCAGAACAAGGAGACACCGCTGAGGTGGGACCTGCCGGTGCCCCCTTCTCTCCCTCCGCAAGCCCCAGGGCGTCCCGTTCGCGCGCGCACCCGGCGCCCGCGCTCTGGGGCTCGTGTTGGGTAGGGCCGGCAGCCTTCCCGGGCTGCGGGAATTTAGGGTGCGGAAGGCTGTGAGCCCAGGCGGTGTCCTGGTGCAGACGAAGTGTGAATGCTTAGAAAGTGTCCTTTCTTTGCTTAGGCTCCTGCCATACTCTGGCTTCCAAGTCTGTGCCAGTTACTCCGTTTTCTTTAGCCGGGATGGGAGACACGGGTCCAGGCCCTGAGCCCCTCAGGAGCCAGCCTGATCCCGGGTAGGCGGGAAGCAGCAGCGCCATTCCCAGCTCTGGTTCCTGCGACGGGAGGATCTGGAGGTACCCAAGAAGCCGCCTGGAGATCGCAACCATCAGAATCGCCCTTTATTTTGCGCCCACAGTGTGCTACAACGCTGTAGCACAGCTGTAGCTGTGCTTTGCCAAATTGTATATTACAAAGCACAACGCGCCAGCAGGTGTACCAGTTAAAGCCATTTCACAGGTTAGGCATGGGGGATGACAAGGAATCCCGGCCTAGGGAGGAGGGGAGTCTTTCTGTTGACCCAGGCTCTGGCTCTACCAACCGATCCTGGACTCTCCCGACTCTCCCAACCTCCCAACCCGTGGCCGCTCTTTAAGACACCTCAGGGAAGAGTGGGGGTGTAGGCTGCCAGCCCCTCCTCCCAGACTCTGGCCCTGGCCACTCACCTCTCCTCCAGCGCACCCTCCTACTAGTCGGTGCTGATGGCGAGTTCGTGATTACGAAGTGGGCGCCAGTGCAGGCGGAACAGCGCGGCGCCGAGGGGGAGGCACCATAGGGGAATAACTGTAAGACAGAGCGGAGAAGTCGCCCCCCCCCGCCCACCAAAGACCGTGCCTTGGTCCGTTTCAAGGTTCGTGCATGATCCCATTCCTGGAGTGGGGGCACACGCGTCCTCCAGGTCACAACCTTAGCCTGGGGAGGTTTCTGGGTGCTCTCCGTGCCTCAACCAGTGTCCCCTAGGATACGGAAGAGAAATCATGTGGACCACGGCCCCAGCTGGCCAAAATTCCAGCCACTGGCATGGGTGCCACTGGGGGCCAGAAAGGGAGCCACCCTCCACTCATGAAGAGTTGGATCTCTAGAAACGCAGAACCCTGAGGTGGGACACCTTGCTTCACGCAGGACCCCTGCACATTGAGGATAACCTGCCCAGGAAGGAAGGCCCTGGGGACAATTCTGTCTTGCTGACACTGGGAAACTGTTTGAGCCAGAACTCCAGGCCATTTTCTAACCCTAAGTACCAGCTAACTGTGGTCCTGTGGCTCCCAGCCCCTAGCTCTTGGCAAGTCAATCTGGATTCTGTTCCCTTCAAATCTCTAAAAAAAAAAATGACAGACAACCCACCCCCTCCACTGGGCACTACCGGGAATCCCCATTCTCCTTTCAGGTCCAGTCCAGCCAGTATAGCATGCAAGGAGGGAGGAAGGGAGTGGTGATTGGTTCTTCCAATGACATTTTGGCCATCTAGTGGGTCTCCACAGGTCTCTAGCTGGTGGAGTTTTGAACTTCAGATTCAAACAATCATGTGTTTGTTCAGTGTCTACTGTATAGCAGACACTTTATTTGTATATTTTACTTAATTCTCTCATGACCCGTGGAGATACAGGTACTGTTTTCTCCATTTCACCTAGAGAGGTGAATGTGACTTATAAAGGATACACAGTTGTAAAGGCCAAAGCATGCAGAAGAACCCTGCCCCCACAGGCGTGGCAACCCTGCCACACCTTACAGCTGCTGCTCAGTTTATCAACCCAGTCCTGGATAGTCGTGGGCCTTCCCCCTTAGTGCTTCAAATCAGGCAGAAGAGACCGCAGAGGTGAGCCAGTCTTCCTGCTCTCCCCATGGCCAATGAAGGGAAATTTCTTAATTCCCTTGTGGGCACCTCAGAGCATTTCCACTCCTCTTTAGCAGAGATACAGAACCTTGAGAACCTGGTGAAGCCTCACACTGTCCAATCGTCCATTCCTGATTTTTAAAATCCCAGTCTCTACAGTCAAGGAAGTGGGTGACCTCTATTAATTACCAGGATATTTCAAGCAGGAGAGAATGAGATGCATATTTTTAAACACAACCCCAGTGGAGAACTAAGGGGATTCAGGAGCTAAAAAGAGCATTTTAAGGAAATACCCCTCTCTAGTTCCCTACAATGGATTTCAAACCAACTAATATTCAAGTAGGAATCTATAGCTCTTTCAACTTCCATTCTGAGAGGTGTTTTTTCTTTAAATGACATTCCTATTTCTTTTTCAATGAAACTCCATAAAAGACAAACTGCATTTTAAAAAATTACATCCTCTGGGCCTGAGGTGAAAGAAATAAAAAAGCAAAAGTGGGGAAAACGTGCCATTTTCAGAAGAGGGCCAGGGACACAGCACCCTCCCACAGGCTGCCTGAGATGGCAAAAATGGCAGGTGCAGTTGAGTTGGGAGGGTACCAAAAGACTTGGGAGCCATCAGGGCTGCAGGTAATAATGTAGGGGACAAGGGTCTGAAGCCACCTTCAGAGGGTAGAGGAGAGAGGTCTTTTACAAAACAAACCCAGATCTATGGTATAAGACCAGCCTACCTGAGAAGGTGGCCTTAGCAACCAAACACCCTTCCAAATTGCAGTCCAGCTCCACCCCAATAAGAGAGAGAAGGCCAGAGAAATGCCATCCCACACATTTCTGCAGCACACAAATAACCAGGGTTTGACCAGAGACAGGAGAGCAACTCCACTCACAGCACCCCCTAATTCATGGGGAGGGACAAAAACTAGGTTGCAAGATGAAGGGGGCAGGGACGTGAGGCTGACCAGTGAAGGGCTCCAGTGTCTGCGCAGATGGAAGCTGAAAGGAAGTTCTAATTAGCACAAAGCCAGCACCTTCCATTAATAGCTCACCACAGCTCCTGGATGCCGCTGAAGGCAGCCAAGTTGGAATGTGTGAGGCTCACCTGTCCCCAGCTCATTAACAAACCTCGGGTGAGAACAGGGCTCTCCTTCAGGAAGACCAGCCCAAACCAGCTCCTCCTCCCCAAAATAAATCTAATTACAGCTTTGACTTCTGGGCCCATCTTAGGGGATGATGTTTAACACCAGTCTAATTCTCCTGGTCAGCCAGGACTCCAAGGACACTGCTCCCTCCAGACTTAAAATCAATTCTTTTTAAAAAGTCCTGGCATACCCTCCATTTATATGAAAGTCTCAATAGGTAAAACGAATCTATAGTAAGAGACATCGGAAGGGGGCAGGTAGGAATTGACTGGCAAGAGGCAGGAGGGAAGTTTCTGGAGTGAGGGAAATACTGTCTATCTTGGGTTTGGTGACAGGGATGTAAATGCATTTGTCAGAACCCATAGAACCATACACCAACAATCTGTTTCTAGATATAAATTATACCCCTAGTAATGTATGTATATATATATATATATGTGTGTGTGTGTGTATCACACAGGTATCCATACAAAGGTCTCAGCCCCTGACTGATTTCTCCATAGCCTGTGATCTCATTGATGTGAAGGTTCACACCCTTTTCAAGGGTCACAGTGGAGAAAGGGGCAGAGCAGATGGGGGAAATGGGGCTGGGCATATTTCACAAACACACAGCCCTGACTGGGTAGGGAGGAGGAATGTCAGAATTGAATCAATTAGCTGCAGAAAACTTCACTAAAGAAGTAAGGCCCTTCATAAAAACAAAGCCCACTCGTTAATCCCCAAAGGCAATCCTCTCCCCCATTCCCATGGCCATTCCTCAGTAAACAAAGAAATCCCTCCTTCCACATCCATCCACACCTCAATATTCATTATGAGCTGATGTTAGAGACTGCATTCCAGCCTCCCAGAGTGCCCTAATGACTGGAAACCCAAGGGCAAATGACTGAGGGTGACTGAGGGTTTTTTTCTCTCTCTCTACTGCCCTTCCCAAGGCAGTCTACAGCAGTCTGGTCTTTCTTTCCTCCTCTCTTCCTTTCTTCAAATTAGTGAATAAGCAAACCCATAGCAAGAAAATCAAGGCAAAGATATCACTAACTCTACTTTGTTCATTTATTTTGACAAGTGCAGTTTAATTTTAATTATTTATGGTAATACTTCATAGTAGACAAGTAAATGTGCTGGGGTATATTTGGTAACATTAATGAAGTCTGCCTAATAGGAACCTTCATTCCAGCACCCTGCCTATAGAGCTGCTTGCTGAAGAAGTGGGGTGAGACCACTGGTCTGTGTTAGGGTTGCAATTTTTTGTGGGGGTGGGGAGGTGGGGAACTTAATGGTTTTGAGGATTAGTGAAAGGAAAATTAACTGATCCCAGAGAAGAAGCAAATACGTAAGCTCATAATCATGTGTGATGTGGATTGTGTGTATTTAAACACTGAGGGAGCACACTTTGTGATAAGGAGGCCCAGGCGTGCACACATGCCACATGCATATTTACACATGAATCTCAAATGTGCAAATCAGCAGAGACCCAAAGAAATTAGGCTCTAGGCAATTAAAAACTGAAATAAAAATGGAAAATGTGATACACAGAGTTCTATATCTCTTCCAAGTACTTTCTTCTACTTATATGCCTCAAGTGGGCAAACACAGTGAAAAATTTGGAAGATAATAAGAAAGGCAGGGGGTTTCTTTAGCTGGTGATTTCACAGGCATGCTCCCTTCAACACACAGTGAACCATGAAACACAGGTCTCAGTCAATGCAATATAATTTTAAAGGGGCTGATTCTTTATAGCTCCCCCATCTGCATTTCCATCCTTAACATAAATGATTGTTAATATAAATGTATAATGCTATATATAAACCACACACACAAATGAATATTATATATATGAATGTGCAGTATTTGGTCCAAATGCATAGGTATCTGGTATACCTTAAGGTATATGTTCTAAAGCTTCACATTCAAATTACAATAATGGTAAATTTAAGTCATAACACAATGTTTGACATTTGAGAATGTAAAGAAATATTTGGCACTTTATTAAAAAAGAAAAAGTACCAAGGGCTTCTTGTTTCTCATCTCTGCCTTGTCTGCCCATGTCCAGGGTGGTTTAAGGACATTTCAAGAGACAGAAGTGGGTTATCTTAAGAGTAACTGTTCTACCTGGGAGTCCAGGATTCTCCCAGAGTATAATAGCCTGGGTTTGGTCCAGCTCCTGGGGCAAGAACTATTTAACTTGGCCACTGCTCGTTTCTTTTATTGGATGATTCCAATGGGGGAAAAGTGGGGGCTCTGCACAACTAAGGTGTGCCAAAGGCTAAGAGAAGGTGGCCCCTTTCTTGGCCATGTGTGTGAGAAGGTTAGTAACTGTCCAGCAGACTCTCCAGAAACTACCGGCCCCCCAAACCCAGGTATGCCTCACAACTCCCTGCTCTCCAAGCAGAGGGATGTCTTGGTTATTAGAGCAGGGTCATCAGCTGTAGGCACCTGGCTCTCATCTATCTCCACTGGCCGCCAAACTCCTCAAACCCTTCTCCTTAAAGCTGTGGCCTGGCTCTGGCGTGGGAAAGGCAGTTTGGCGCTTTTCACAAATCCAGTATCCCCTTGAACCAAAACCAATTAGCCTGGCCCAAGGTCCTGTCATTGAGGCCCTGGCCCTCTTTTCAAACCCCTGCGGCTCAATTGCGGTGAGGGGCTGGCCAGTGAATGCAGGGACCACTTAAAGTGGTGCTTAAGCGGGACCAGGCTGGAGGGAAGGAGCTAGCTCTGTAACGAGCTGCAGCAGCCCATTTTCAGAGCCACTGACCAAGGTTTTGTTCCAGCCACAGCCCCCACCCTGACTCTATTTTAAAAAACCCTTCCCTGCTCTCCATCTGATGGAAAGATGAAAAGCTGGCTCTAAGAAGCTGTGCCCTGGACAGGAAGGACATCCCTAGGTCCTGAATCTTGACCCCAAAGGTCTTGCCCTCCCTCCTAAGGGAGAAGGAGCTCTGACATTGAAAGAAATCCCGCCATGCAGCTGAGCCTTGCTATGCAATAGCCTGCACAGCTGCCCATCTTCTGGATGAGAAAACTAAGATTCAAGAAAAGTGACTTGCCAAAAATCATAGCATTTTAATAGTGAAGCAGTTGCAGGGAAGCCTCTGGGGGCTCCAGAACACTAGTCTGTTAGGAAGAGAGAATGAGTGAGAGATAAACCAAGAAGGTCCTTAGGACCAAGATGAGAGATGAGAGTTTACGGGTGGGGGGAGCAGGGAGATAGGAGAATGCATGGAAGAGCAGCATCAAGCCCAGGGTCCCCATCCAAGTCCTGCCCACATCATCCTGCCCCCGCATCCAGCTGAACCCACCCTAGACAGAAAGGGATAGAAATGGGATGAAGCGCCCCAGCCTCCCTCCAGTGCTCTCCCCTGTACACCTGTCTTCACCTTTCCTTCACACCCAGCCAGGCGGAATGAAGACTCGCCCTCTGTGATGGGCAGCACTGCCAGGGCGCCCTGGCTGTCGCCATGGTGACGCACGTCCCACCCTAGGTCAAAGCTGATTGGTCACTCTATTGAGGCTGGCGGGGCAAGGGGTGCTAAAGTCAGGCGGGATGGAGGCTGGAGACACCACACCACATGCACGCGAGAGAGATGCCAAGGGGCAAAGCAAGGCTATTTATTAAAATGGCGCCTCGGCCTCCTAAGGGCCGCTGCTGTGGGCGTGCATACACGAGCTCGAGAAATCTCGGAGGTTTTCTTGACCCCTCCGCTTCGCCTGGGCCCCGAAGAGTGCGTAAATCCCGCCGGGGCTACCCCAGAGCTCACGGTGGAGCGCTCACTGCCTGTCCCGGACCCGGGCGCCCGAGCAGGTGAACAGGCCGCTCACCCTAGCCGGCCGGCCGGCCCAGCGGCACGTTCGGGCGGCGAGCGCAGCAGCGGCGGATTAGCCCAGAGGCCCGAGCCTCGAGGGCGCGGGGCGGCGCTGGGGAGCGAGGGCGGGGCGGGGTGGCGGCCGCGCCTCTAATCCAGGCGCTGCGTGTGGGAGCGGCGGGATCAGGGAATTAGCGCTGTAACTTCGGATTAGTAACGCTCGCTAAATGAGTGCCTAATTCCGACCCTTCATGCTTTTCAGCGTCGCGGCTGGGTCCTAGGAGGCCTCCTGGCCTGGCTCCCTGAGCGCTTTGGTCCCATTTCCCGGGAGGTAGAACCGGGCGAGGAGAACTCCCTGACCAGTCTAGATCAGGCCTTTGGCCGCGCCACAACCTCCTTTTCTGCGGCGCCCACTGCTGCCAGCGTTTCACTGGCCAGGGCAGAGGCCCATGTGGTCCCACGACGTTCGGAGCTGGGAGTTCGTGGACCAGAGAGAAGGAATCCTTGAAAGCCTCACCCACCACAGTGGCTTTCCTGATCCCTTCTCTTCAGGTGGTCAGCTGTGCGACCTTTGGCGAGTCACTGGGAGTTTTTGAGCTCGATATTTCTAGGTTTAAAATTAAACGGGTTGGAGGAAAAGCATCTCTAAGATTCTATGACATTCTGGCTTCCAAGCTGTAACAGAGAGAGAGAGAGAGAGAGAGAGAGAGAGAGAGAGAGAGAGAGAGAGAAACTGAAGACAAAAGTGAAGCGCAAACTAACTTGGGGAGCCCATGGCCAGAGACCACTTGGGGAAGATCTCCCTCGGGCGGGGCGCGGGAATGGGGAAGAGGAGGAGCTGAAAAGGCCAGGCCCTGGGCCCATCCAGCTCCTTCAGCCCTGGAAAGCTAGAAGGTGATGGGTCAAGTCACCAATTTTGAGACAATTTTGGTCTTCAAGTATCTAGAGGGGATTTCAGCATTTTTCTAGATTGGGCAAGCATTCATACCCAGAGGCTGAAATCAGGCAGGTTGGCTTTTCTCCTAGGGCTCCTGAAGATTAGAATCTCTGCTTACTGCCCTTTGCAGTTCCATTGCCTGGATCTTTCCCAGGAAACGGGATATTGCATCAACAGATTTTCGAAGAAAGCGGGGAAAAAATACATGGAGTCTCCTTGCTACCCCTGCCACTCCTCCAGTGGACCTCCAATCCTGCCTAGATAGTATAGGACGGTGGTGTTTAAAAACAGCACTTATTTGAACAGTGTAGATAGACATAGCTGTGAAGCTGCAAAGCCACGCCAGCTACGGAAGGATTAGTTCTTGCAAAATAGCAAAAGAGTAGGGGAGGTGGGAGGGAAAGGTCAAAGCCAGGGGCCCAGGGCCTGCCCACACCCCAGCTGGCTTCGAGGGAGAGAAGCAAGAATTGCAGGGCAAGTGGTGAGGAAGTGCTGCTCCGTTTTCCTCCGAAATGAGGTCACCCTCAGCATACAGGCTCCCAGGTGCGCTGGGAAAGGAGGGACTTTTCAAGTGCTGCTGCCTATGGCCTCCTGGATCCTGAAACACTCCCACCACCCTTTGCCAGTCTTTTGCCAAGAAAAGGGGAGACTGGACTTTCAAAATGGAGGAGAGGGTACAAAACAGGATTCAGAAAACCTTCTACCAGGTCATTATTTGTGAGGAAAACTGAGGACAGAGGTAGGAGGACAACCGACTTTCCCTGCTTGGTCTTTTGTTTATTTTACTCTTATTTTGATTTTATTGTCAAGAGCTAACATTCACATGGCTCAAAATTCAAAAGGTAATACAGTGAAAAGTCTTCTCCCACCATCCACCTCAGCCACACAGTTCTCCTTCCCAGAGCAATGGGTTTCCCTTTTTGTACTGTTTGAATGTTTGCTTTTTCCTCATATAACCTATTTTCAAAATAATTTTATGAAGCAAAGACAAAAAAAAAAAAAGCCTTGAAGGAATAAATCTGGAAAAAGATTTCTATTATTACAAGGGGGCTTGGCAGGTTCTACATCCAGGCTGGGAAAAGATGGGCCATATAAATCACGGCAGGAGAGACTCTGTGGAATGAACTTGGCCAAGATGCAAGTAAGGTGACCTGGGCTCAGCTCTGCACTTCTAAACTGTGTGGAGGAAGGAGTCACTTTATGCCCCTAGGTCAGAGGATAGGGATCAGGTTTGGGTAGTGGCTCAAGTCTCTGTAGCCTGTCATAGCACTCACTCACCCATATACCTGGAAAGCCCCCCAACCTATCAGGGAGTCTGAGCTATATGGAATCCTCTTTTCCCTGCAGCTGGCAGGGTCCCCAGATGGGTCTACATCTACTCTTGGGGAAGGGAGGAAATCAGGCAGTTTCCGAAGCTGCAGGAACCCTGAGCTTCAGGACAAGCCAAGGTGTGGGAGGAGAAAGATACGAAGGCAAATAAGAACCTCAAGAGCAACCCTAGCTCTGCGTGGGGCTGGGACCCCCATCCTGTGCACAGGCCAAGCCCCACTCACTGCACCCAGCTAAAGGGGGCTTGGAGCCTGAGTGGCCGGGCGTGCTGCATTGGGTTGCCATGGGAACGGAATTCAGATTTCCCCCAGTTGCTTTTTTATTTGCTAGACATTGCAATACATTTTATGCTGTGACTTCCTGGGGCAAGGAGGAGGGGAGCTCTGGGAGCCTGCCGGCACGTTAACCATAGGGGAAGTTGGGGAGGCTCCGGCGGGAGCGACCAGGTCAGGCTTAGAGGTAGCGCGGGTCTGGGCTAAGTCCCTCCCTCCCACCCGCCGGCCGGCCGGCCCTTGGTTTGTATGCAGGGCAGGCTTGGCCCGTCGGGGAGGGAGGCCCCCCGCACTGGCCCCTTGCCATTGAGCGTGCTCCCCGCCAGTTCTGCTCCGCTTCACGCTGCACACAGACCCCCCAACTGCACACAAAGGCAGCTGCCAGAGCCCGTGAAAAGTGATCAAATTATCAAGAACTTGACCTCACCGAGGGGCGAAGCTCCGGCAACCCCCCAGCCGTATGCTAATGGCGTGCAGGGGCTGACTCGTCGAATAATTCGATAAAGGCCGCATTGTTAGCTGCAGGGCAGACCCCAGCCCATCCCCTCACTCCCTCCACCCCACCCCCTACGGGCCACTGTCTCTCTCCCATCGCATTTGCATCCCAAAATCCCCGTCCACAGCTCCTGGAGCGGATTGTTCCAGCCTGATTTATGGGGTGAAGGCGAAAGCTGGCGCCTTCCCCGCCAGCGACCCCTCATCAACCCCAACCCCCTCCCTTTCCCCGGCCCCGCTCCACTTTGGGGTTCCTGCTCTGACGCTAGGGGATAAGAGGGAGTGGGGGACCGGGAAAGAAGAGAATTAGGGAGAAAGCTGGCAAGTTTCTCCAGGGTACGGGGAGTGTCCCAGAGAGAGAGCCGAGGTCAGGTACCTTGTCGGGGCGCGGCCGCTCCGTCGGCTGGAGTACGCTGGGCTGGCGCTGGGCTCCTCTAGGCTCCTCTAGGCTCCTCTGGCTCGTGCGGGCCCGGGCGGCCGGCAGGGCGGACGCTCGCACGCAGAAGTTGTGAGAGTCATTTCTACTTTCGGTTATCTAGCTTTATGACGGCTCTGTGGCACTCATACAGCTAGATAACCAAAGAGAGAAACGGGCCTCCCTTCGCCACCGCAGCTGCCGCGCCGTGGGCCGCACGTGCCGCTGCCGGCCCGGCGCGGGGGCCTGAGTGGACGCCGCTCCGGGAGCCCGGGGCGCACGCGGAGAGCCAGAGGGGATGGACAGACATACATACACACCAACTGCCACCACCGAGCTCGGCAACCCCCGCCCAGTTCCCTTCCTCCGTCGCCCTCCCGGCACATTTCTCCCCTGCTCCCCGTTCCGTGCGTCCGGGTGAAGCTGCCCGCAGCCCGGTCCGACGGCGTCCCGAGGCGCACTGAGGGCTCTGGCATGGTGCGCTCCAGCAGCCTCAGGCGCCAGGGTCCGCTTCAGCGCACTGGACCGCCAGCCCTTCTCAGGCAGGCTAATCGCCCCGCGGGGAAGTGACGTCAGGCCAGGGATCAGCCAATCACGGGTTCTCATTCAAATCCCTGCCCCCTTCCCGCGCGCCGCACCACCCAGCCTTACAATGGCCTCGGCGTTCACGGCTTCCCCGCCCCGAGGGCAGGGAAGCGCCCTCACTGCCTACAGAAGCTTTAGGGCTGCGCTCTTAGGTACGCACCGTCCGGCCTTTCCCCCAAACTCTTATGCCTTCCCTCTGGACCTAGAGAGATGGACAGCTGCCACGGACTATCAGAGTTAGAAAGCCAAGAATGCTCGAGTGACGAGGGTCTGAGGACACGCGTGGTGGGTCGTACTGAAAGTCTTCAGGGAAGCCGAGTGCGCGCTAGGAGAGGTCGAGAGCTGAAAGTGGGAACCATTTCACTTTTAACTTTTCTCTTCCTTTCCCCATGCCCAGCACATTTCAAAGATCCAATCCAGACAGTGGAGACTGGGGTAGGAGAGAGATTGGGAATCCACTTGCCTATTCCGACTGCCAGTGTGCATAGCGTGCAGGTGAGTGCAGTTCGGTATCCCACACATAGCACCCGTGGCCAGGCTGCTGGGTCCCTTCCTCTCACTGTTCCTTGGCTCCCCTGGGGATGTACAGCCTATTGTGCCAGGAGCCTTGGAGAAGTCCTAGACCAGATCTTAGCTACGGATTAAATCCATATTCCATCAAAAAATGAAAGCACCATACCAAGCCTTACCTCCCCACCTTCCTTCTCCAGCTCTTAGTACAGACCTGGCCCACTCCCTTAAAGTTGCCACAAGAGGGGAAAGGGACTGCCACCTTGGATCCCCAGACTCATCCAGGAACTGAAACTGGCAGCAGACCTGGTGGCCCCATTGCAGCTTTTCAGATGTGAGTGGTTATGGTGGTTACAGCACCCCTTCCTGCTCAGCTAGCCATCACCCTATTCCACCTTGCTGCTGTTGCTACCCTCCAGCCTTGGGTCCTCTGATTCACCTGTCTGCCAGCCACCCACAAAAGGCAAAGGATTAAATATGAAAATTCAATGCCTTTGCTCCCACATGTCTCCAGAAAAAGCTTAGGCCAAAGAGCTAGGTAGGAATAGGCAAATGGAGTCCCAATTTCAACAGTCGGTACAAGTGTGTCCCAGAGACTCCCACTGCTGCTGTCTGCAGAGAGCACTGTGCGGTGGATGAAGGTATCCATTCCAATTCATTTTAATGGGGCCCAGGGCATTGGGCTACTCTGGGCTAGGCAATCCCATACAGGATGGTGTAGAAAGAAGAGGCCAAAAGTGGGTGATTTGAAAAAGATTTCATATTTCTGAAATTTCTTTTCTTCTATATTCTTCCCTAAAAATGGGATGTCTGGATTTTGTCAAGCTTGTCTCAAATTTGTTCTATTTTGGTCCTGATCCTAAATCCAAGGTGAGCTGCATCCTGTTCCCATCCTGGCCAGTTTGTAACCAACCAGGCCTGGCATTTACTCATCTCCCTCCAAATTCCATCTCTCAGACACATCCCTTTTTCCAGAAAGTGAACAAGGCTCAGACATACTTGAAACAGCAGAGGAGCAGAGAGGCCAGCCATGGGGCTCAGGAAGGAACCTCTGAATTTGGGCCCGAGACAGTTAATTTCAAAGGATTTCCATAATTGGGAGGCGCCCTTTGCTTCCCCTCCTCCTTCAGCACCAAGAATCTGCACCCTCTCCCCTTCTTGATGTGTGTGTGGGCGGCCTCCCAGCCCTAGTCCTTCTGGGCCACCCAGGGGTGGGAAGGGTGGGGCTGCGGAGGTGGGGAGGAGCTGAGAAGCAAGGTTCACCTGAGAGAGAGGGAAGAAAGAGGGAGCGAGGGGGAAGAGAGATCAGGGAACGAGCCCCTCAGAGTGTAATTTAAGCAGGATGCTGCACACAAAATGGCTCCTCACCGAGACTCACGGTAACAGCGCGCGGAGGCCCTGGCCTGCAAGTCTAAGGCGGGTGGGGGCTCTGAGAGAAAGAATTTAAAACCTGATTTGGATTCAGTGCATATGCAAGAGGCTACTGTTACCAGAGCTGTATCTCTGTTGCCTTTTTGGGAAATTGAGTCCCTTGGTGGAAAGCAGGTGAGACCACACTGGGGGGAGATTCTCATCTCTGTTTGAATAGGACCTGTCCTGGAAAGAGCGACTGCTCCCATATCCACCTTCCAAAAAGGAGAACACAGTGAAACTGGGCCCAGAGGCCACAGGCTGCTGACAGGAGGCTGTTCCAGTGGGTCAAGGCAGCTGCAGTGTTCCTGGGTCTGCAGCTTAAAAGGGGCCCAGGAAGCCATCCAGTTTGACACCAGGCAGAAGCACATTGTGTGGGCCAGGCACTGCCAACTAAGACCAGTAGACTGCTGGACAGGCCAATTTCAAACCCAAGTGTGGAGAATCTGACCCAGATCACTCACTAATCTTCACTTCAGACTAGGTCTGGGGTTCCATGAGCTTCCTCCCAGCCCACGCTCCTAGTTTTGGCCTACAGCTCCAGCATAGTCCCTACGAGCCTGAAAAATTAGGTACTGGGTCTGGCTGGCTGCTGGTGGCCGTAGCTGGGCTCTGGCCATGGTGCTGAGAGCCACCTGCTAGGCCTGTCTCTCTGCCTCACCACTTGTCCCAAACTCCCTCTACCTCCTCTCCTTGGTCCCAAAGCCAAGCTGGAAGTTGGGAGACGGGGCCTGTGGCTACCAGGAAAAACAAAGCAGCCCAATAGAAAGGTCTGGCAACAAGGTGCCTCTACTTAGGGCCAGAGATTCCATTTTTCATATTCAAACCTCCATTGAGGGACAGAGAACTCCTGAGCTATGCAACCCCCATAACCAGATTTACAGAAATATCCATTTCCGCTGCAAACACACATGTGCCCAGTATCCCTTCAGCTCAGGAAATTGGCACAACACCTCCTTGCACACTTGGTCCATACGCCCATCTAGCAGCCAGCCTAAGACAGGTGGCTGGTATCTGGCTGGTACAAGTGCTCTGGCACCCATTGTCGGCAGTGGCTGTTTGGACTCTCAACTGGCTTTGTCCCAAGTTCCTGTTTCCTACTGGTAGTTACACAACTCAGTGCAGGGGCCCTAACTACCCTAGGAGTGTGACTTACATTTCAGGACACAGCAAGTTAACCAGTTAGGTGGAAGGAAAGGGGGGCAGTTCTTACCCTAGCCCACAGCCCTGTTTAGGTACCCTCATCCTGGGACCAGACTTGCCCTGATCCAGAGGCTGGAAGCTGAAGGCTGATGAAGCTCCCTAGGCTCCAGTCCAGGCAAGTGCAGCCACCCAGCCTGCCATTCAACCCAGAACTCAGATTCCTTTCCTGAACCCCTTCGGGTCTTAATTAGGAGACCAGCCATGACCTAGGCTAAGTCCAAGGTGCCCCTTCCACACTGCCCCCTCCTCTCCTTGTTCCTTCCTCAGGTCCAAGCTTTGGTCAAGCCATCTTTCTATTGTCAGGACGGACTGCTAGCTGAGAGACCCACTAGAGCAGCTCAGATGGACACAGCTCCTTGCACTCAGGGGACCTTAGGACCTCCACACCCACCTTCACATATACACGGCCAGTTGGGCGGTCGTGCCCTCGGTAGCTCCCACATCCAGCCACTCTCTCCTCAGCAGCTGAGGTGTAGGCAGCCAGTGTGTGGGCTCTAGGGAGGCCTAGGCTGTGTAGGAACCTGAAAACACCCCTTCTAAAAAGGTCTGGGCAAAGCAGCACCCCTTCCCTGGGGTCTCCAGTAGCAGATATTGACAAGCCCATCTCAGTACCCGCTTAGCCTATCTTCTTGCCTGTGTCCCTTGATTGAAAGTCAGACCCTCAACTCTATTCTTCCCCCACTCCGCCAATTGGCTTAAAGATCCACCTCCTCCAGGATATTTGGACTCAAAAGGGGGCTCCCCTTGAGGCTGAGCACCTTGATTTCTCCCTAGCCACATCAACTCAGTGATCTGACCTTCTCAGCTTGTGCGACCTCCCTCCTCTGCTGGGACCAGCCTGGACCCTCATTCCCCTAAGGCTTCTCCCAGATAAGCCCCTCACCTGTCTCAACCTTCAATACCACCCTCATTCTTTCCCAGATCGATGGATGCTGGGCTGGAGGAGGATGCAGAGACACCCACAGACTCCAAAGGGTCTGTTCTGACACATAGTGGGGGCAGAGCAGTAAGGGTTTCCCAACAACTTCCCATTTCAGAGGTGGAAAAACATGTCATAAATCTTGTCTAGAATGGGTGCTATGTGTTGCAATTTTCTCCAAATATTTTTTCTGGAAGCCACTTTCTAGGTTATTATTTTTTATGGGGGAGGGAATGAGAAGGAAGAGGTGTCAGGGTCAGGGGATAGGAAAAAGGCAGTACGGGACTCCCAGGAACCTCACTTCAGAAACATTTCCTCCTTTCTCCTAAACCTGTCCGCAGTTCCACAACTTCCATCCAAGCCTATGCCTTTCCCCTTTCTGCACATCCAAAGTCCTCACCTCCAGCGCTTCCCACTGCCCCGTGACCCTTTGCCAGAAATGACTAAGTCCTACCTCCCACCAGCAGTCAGAGCGCACCCTTCATCCCACCCCCACGGCAAAGGGAAGCCCCAGCTGCCTAAGCTGCCCAAATGGGCAAGCAGGGATGTCCCAGCCCCCTCTTCAGTCCAGCCCAGCTTCCTGAGGCTGCCCTTGCCCAGGCCACGGCCCGCACGCCCCAGCCCTCGCTCCCCAGCCTCGCCGAAAAACAGCCAGCAGTAACACTTACTGTCCGGGAAGGGGACCCGGGCCCCAGCGAAGCAGCGGCGGTGGGGTGGGGCAGCTGCAAGGACAGCGGCTCCACAGCCCCTGATCGCGCGAGTCCCCAGGCTCAGGCCCAGCTCCGCCGCTCCCGAGGCGCCCCTGCCCCAGCGGGCGCATGGCCGAGAGCTGCAGGAGGCAGGCACAGCAGCTGTGGCGCTGGGGGCTCCGAGCCGCGCGCCGCTTCTCGGGGCTCTGAGCGGCTCCCAGCACCGCCTTCTCGGGCGGGCACGGCCCGCAGTGACGTCAGCGCGACTCCCCCTGCCCCCTCCCTTCACCCCGACCAGTGCAGAATGGAGGGGATGGAGGGAAGCTGTGAGGGGAGCTCAGCCCGGTATCTGGGCTTCCCCCCAGCCCCGCTTGCCTACCAGCTTTTCCCTGGGAGTCGCGGCGCGGATCAGCGCCCCCCACCTCCCGGCGCAGCTGAGCTACTAACGACCTAGGAGGTGGTGGCGAGCACCGTGTTGGAAGCCTGGCTGGCAGCTCCGGACTCAAGGATCTGGGCTGCTTTAGGAAGAATGGAGAGCTGAAGGCATGAGGGGCGTCCACGCTTGGGGCTGAAAAGGGGGGCGTTCTACCTTTTTACCCCTTACAGGTGTTGTTTAGGCTGAGGATATCCACGCTGGATTGGCTGGTTCCACGCGAGCTCCGAAGGGCCCTTTTAGCTCGGGAAACGTAGCCCATTCAGAGCTGCAGATGCCCTCCAGGACGGGCGCTGCTTCTCGAAGACCCAGCGTAACCCTCCACCCCCACCTGCGTCCGCCCGGGGCTGTGCACCTGCAAATTCTCCGCGCGGACAGGCCCCTGGGGCCGCTGTCCAAATGCTGAACTCGCTCTCCCCCAGGGCCTGCTCCCTGCAGCGCCGCGTAGCCCGCACGGGCGGGCAAAGGGTTCTGGGACTCATAGCGCGGAGCCCCGGGAAACTTCTGTGCTTTAAGGAGATATTGGAAAGCTCCAGGAGAGGGACGGGCGGCATGGAGGAGGAGGGAGCCGAGAAAGAGCAGGCAGAACAGCGCACCTGCCTATGCGGAACTACCGTCTCCCCCATGCACCCTGGAGGTTTGCTTTGGGTCCTCTCCGCCTGTGTGTGTTTCTCTCATCGCCACAGCAAGGGAGGTCCCTCCGGCCGAACTTGTCAGCGGGTCTCAGTATCCATCAAGAGCCAGACAGACAGGCCAAGTTCACGAGCAATGCTGTTAACACCTTGCAAAACCAGCGCCTCCCACAGGAGGAAGCCTCCTGGCCGAAAAGCACTCTCTAGGATTCCGGAGGAATGTGACAGCCGCTGCCTTCTTCTTCAGGGTTCTCTGTAACCGTCTATTCTGTCATTTTATTTACTGTTTTCGTCTCCACACTCTTTCCAGTTCCTCTTCTAAGTTAGTGTTATACTGCTTTTCTAAATGTCTTCTTTTTCCCATTTTGTGACTGTGTGCTCATTGTGGAAAAGTTAGAAGGTGCAGAAAAAAATATTCGAGATTAAACAATAATTGACCTTAATTTTTACACTTAGAGGCCTGACTTCAAAAAAAGAAAATCTCATTAGAATAATCCAGATTGTTGTTTATGTGGGGTGAGGTGGGTGGGAATGGGAGGGGAGCAGGGGAGAGAACCCAGCCTTTCTGAACTGGATAGTGAAGGAAAAAATAAAAACAAGCTCTGAGAAATAGCTCATTGAGGGAAACCTGTTCACAGTGTCCTGCTAGAGGAGGCAAGGAGAGACCTAGTGAGATGGTGGCTAGACACAGGAGTCGGAGAGACTCATTTAGACTTTCTGATGGGGAACCAGACCTGATCCTGTCCTTGTTACAGCCTCCAAAGCCCAAGAGAAGCTTCTCCTGGCCTTCCTAGTCAGATCAGCTCTGGGCTTGACTTAGACTGGGCGGATAGCATCTGTCCTTGGGCAAAGGTTCATTCCAACTCAGTCAGGAACCCCTGCCCTCTTTTGGAGAACTTTCTCAGCCTCTCCTTGCGGTCTGCTAGACCTGGGCCACTCCCTCCCCTCCCCCATTTCCTATTGAATTCATGCCGTCTGGTAGCTGGTGGCAACTAGGGCGACCTACCAACTTTTCCCCTGGGCATTTTCTCACCCCCTTTACCCCCTAGTGCTTTCTTTAATTCTTCCAGCTTTCCTTTTGAAAGGAGGCACCCAGGCCCAGAACGTGTTCTGCAGTTTAACTACTTCCAAATTCTTTGTTCAGGTCACCCCGGGATTCTATTGTCCGCTATTGAGAGTGCATGCAGGCCGGCGGGTGCGCCTTTGCGGAGCAGGCCTGAATCCTTTAGGCCGCTGCTCCCAGCCTCAGCGGCTCATTGACTCACAAGCCTCACCCAGGCTCCTGCAGCCTCCCCCAGTCCCTTCCGTTCTCTCCTCCAGCTGCCTTTATTGGACCCTGCTGTGGAGTCACGGGACTGCAGGTCCTAGCAAGGGTTATCTGGATTTCACCCAATTTGGAGGACTGGGGGCAATGAAGCCTTGTGTGATTTTTGTGGACACTGTCCCAGCCTGCATACCCTCCTCTGTCCAAATTTGGGGTCCTGTCCAAATCCTGCTGCTTGCCCTGGGCCCTTGGACGTGTTAGGCAGTTTTTTAGGGGGCTGTAGCCCCAAGCTCAGGAATGGGGATGGGGGAGAACATCTACCACCACCTCCTCTAGCTTCCCCAGCTTTCCAGCTGAGCCCCATGGCCTGGATTGCTTTTCCCTTTCTTTCCCATGGGCCCACACCCCCAGCTTCCAGTAGTCTGGATCTTCTCCTGAGTTGAGGGAGAGAAAGGAAGCCATTTCGTTTTAGGGGGGAGCACAACAGGAGTGCTGTCCTGAGCCCATCGTGCACCCCTGTCACCATCAAAGTCCTGTCTCTCCAACATGCCGACTCTTCCCTATCTCTCCAGGAAAGGGGCAAGAGTCACTCTGGCCCCTGGCATACCTAACAGCTTCCCAGGGTGCCAGGGTTAGGGCGTCAGTCCTTGGCCTCAAGCTCTCCTGCCTCAGGACCTAGAAACAGAGAGAATGAGAGCTCCCAACTCCCCAGGAAATTAGCCCTGTGGTGCCTGGGGAACGTCGAGGTTCAGAGGGTAGTGTACCTACAGGAAGCGCCCAGGAAAGGGTTGATTGCTATTCATCTTTTCCCGACGCCTGAAGTTTCCCTTCATTTCACGGCGAGCCTGTACCCCTCGATCTGGGATTATTGGGTCACTGAGTTGAGGGCAAACATCAATGCCCAGCCACAGGGCGTTCAGGCCTGTAGTTGGGCTCGCTTTGTCCGGTCTGAGAATCGGCCAAACTCTTCCCGGGAGCTGAAATCCCGGGGAGGGCAGCGCAGGAGCTGGTGAACTGGGGCTAGTTAGGGAGGCGTCAGGGCGGGGCCCTCAGTTAGAAAGGCTGTGGATGGGGGCGCAGGGCTCAGAGGGAGAGCGCTGGGTGTTGGGAGCCGCTCCACCTTCTCCACGTAGGCTGGGTAGGGAGAGGAAGGACTGGTGGTCTCGGCCGCCTGGTCTCTGCCCCGGACCCCTCAGGGCTCTGATCCCCAAGTCGGGGCGGGGACTCTGGAACCTGGAGAGGCGGCAGAGCGTCCAGACGAGCGCCCCCTCGGTGTTCCCATCCGCGGGATTCCAGACCCGAACCCAGGCCTGATTACGCCAAGGCTCTTGTAGGACACAGGAGTCCGTGGGGGGGACTCCTGCTCCCCAACTCACAGCCTTCTTTAGTCCTCTCTATGCATCCCTAGTCCTCTCTAGGCATCCGGAGTCCTCCAGCCTGCCGCCCAGACCCCGCCGCTGCCCCGCCCTGCTGCGCTGTCCAACAGCGCGCTCTGGCGGGCCGTCCTGGGAGGTGCAGGCGTGGCGGGCGTCGGCTGCTGGGCGAAATGCAAAGACCCAAGACCCTCTCGAGGGGCGGTGCTGGTTGGTTGGCCGCGCTGGATAGGTTGAGGCTCAAGGAGGGGCACAGGGAGGCAGCAGCCTAATGAGATCTAGGAGCTTCATTTATCTCTTGACACCTCTTTGCCTTTCAACTACCACGGTTAGGAAACAGCCGCTCGAGGCAGTGGGGACACCAGGACAGTGTGAGTGAGGCAGGGGGATTCCCTGTTAAGCCTCATCTCTTCTACCTGACACTGGAGCCTCTGCTGTACTGGGCTCCTTCGGGAAGGGTTCCAGAGGCTGAAGCGGACCGGGCAGGCTCAGGATCTCACTCCGGTTCTTGCAGCCAGACAAGCTGTGGCCTCGGCCTCATGGCCCTTCCCGGCTTTGCCCTCTCCATCTCAGGGGCTTTCCTGTCAGCCAGAGTCCTTCTCACGGCCACAGGACCTCAGAAAATTAGTAAATAAAAGTTCATTCTCATTAGGTCTGGATATCTCTTACTCCAAGGGTGGGTGGGAGATGAGTGGAAGGAATGATAGGGTTTGGAGGGTCTTGAGACATCCCCCCACCCCCTGCTCACAGCCTAGCGGTAGGAGCATCTCTGCCAGATTTTAGGCATGTTGTTCTATTTTCATTCTGGCCATAGGTTATGATGGATTCTTGACATTCATTCATTCAGTAAGTATCTGCTGAGCTCCTTGTAAGCCAGGTGCTGCTAGGGACAAAGCTCAGAAGGTTTGCTGAAGGTTACACAGCTAGAAGTTACTGGAGCCAGGATTCCACCTCAGTCATGTGCCACCCTACCCCTATCTCTTCTCTCTCACTTGGATGATTTCAGAAGTCTACTAACAGGGGCTCCACCTCAGAACTCAGTCCCCTCCAATATGTGCCCACACCACTGGAGACCAAATACCAATTTGATCGTGCCACTTCCTTGCTCAAAATCTGTTAGTGGGATTCTTCTGGCTTCAGGAGAATGCCTGAAGTTCCTAATAGGCATATGAGCTTCTCCTGAGACCTTCCCCCTGAGAGTTTTGTCCCCTTCTTTGTGAACTCAACAATCCTGCCATCTTAGGGAGTTTTCCATTTCCTTAAGGCCTGGGCTTTTGTACCACTCCCTGCCTTTCTATGTACCTGCAATTACTCTGGAAAACACTCCCCTCTCCCCCTTTCTCAGGTATCTTTAAGATTCTGGGTGAATGTCACTCCTTCATGAAATTCTCTGACCCAGACATGTCCATTTAACTGCCCCCTTCAGCTAAGAGACCAGATAGGTGACTAGGCACGATGGTTCATGCCTGTAGTCCCAGTCCTTTGGGAGGCCAAGGCAGGATATCTCTTGAGGCCAGGAGTTCAAAACCAGTCTTGGGCAATATAGCAAGACCATGGGCTTTAAAAAATGAGTTGGGCATAGTGGTGTCTGACTGTTACTCAGGAGGCTAAGGTGGGAGGATCACTTGGGCCCAGGAATTTGAGATCACAGTAAGCTATGATTGTGCCATGCACTTCAGCCTGCGTGACAAAGTGAGACTCCATCTCTAAAAGAAAAAAGACAAAAAGGGCCTAAGTAGCCATATTTGCTTCACTTTAATTTCCCCCACTTCCACCCCTAACAAGCAGTTGGTTGAACCCAACTGGTCCACAGAGGCAAATCCTTAGTCCAACCTGAGCCTACCAGGGCCTTCCTTGAGCACTGAAGTGAGAACCAAGCTAAGATGTTCTGCAGTGGGCAGGGGGAGCTCGATGGCTTCATGGGGGTAGAGCTGTGGTCAGCACAGGTGATGAGGGAGTAAAGAAACTGAGAGGAGAATGGAGCAGACAAATATCAAGACATGCAGAGAAAAGGCCATGGGACTCTAAAGAGAGGGAAAGAAAAAAAGTGCCCATGCCTTTCTCAGCCTCCACCTTCCCTGGCAAGGAGAGCCCTGTCCCTTTCCATGTCACAGGATTCACTGTCATTGCCAGGTCTCTGACCCAAGCCCCAAACCCTCTCCCGCCAAGCCTGGCCCTCCTTCTTTTTATGCCTTCCTTCTTAGGCATCCCCAATGCTGCAGGGCACGGCCCATGGAGGCTGGCCTCCAGAAGACCTGACCCAGTTCAAAACTGGCATAGCTCAAGGGTTTCCCTTGAGGCCAGCGGCAGGTGCGCCACCATGTGGCAATTGTGAAAAGCACAGTTTACAATCCGCTTTGATGCCAGCTCAGAATGATGATGGGCTTATTGATTAATGTTTAACGTGTTTCAGGATTTGCATTCTGTAGATTTGTTCACAAGGTGAGAACTTGCTAACAGTTAATGATTACTGGGTGGTATGTTGTGCCAACCACTATTCTAAGCATTTTATTACTAATTTTCACAGCGGTCCTTATGCCAAAGATGCTCTTACTGTCCTCCCTCAACAGATGGGAAAACCCAGGCACAGAGAGGTTAAATAAGCTGCTTCAACTCACAGCTAGTCAGTGACTGAACCAAGATGAGAACCTAATGTCAAAATTCCTAACCATTATTTTACAGTGTTTCATGCTAGTTTTATATTGTCCCTTTCCAGTTCAAAGCATCCTACTGTCCGTAGAACCAACCAGCCAGTCCATATCAGGCTCTTTTGTAAGCCTCTTTCAACTCATCGGCTTGCCCCACATGGCTGTGAGCCCATTGAAAGGAGGAACTGTGTCCTGACTCATCTCCACTTCCCAGGTCCTGACACAGAAGACATAGTCCATGATTTTATGTATTGAAAAGTGGCACTTTCCGGACATAAGGTGTAGAAATGCCTGATATGCTTCTGTTTATTTTTATTACTCCCATGGAAAATTCTGACATATCTCTTCAGAAACTACAACAAAAGCCTTTGAATTATTATTATTATTTTTTAGAGACAGAGTCTCATTTTATTGCCCTCGGTAGAGTGCCATGGTGTCATAGCTCACAGCAACCTCCAAATCCTGGGCTTAGGTGATTCTCTTGCCTTAGCCTCCTGAGGAGAAGCCTTTGAATTATTATGCACACAACATCTCCACACAGTGTACACTGCAGGCAAGTTTTGGGGAAAAAAATTTGAGGTTCCGGCTTGGCGCCTGTGGCTCAAGTGGCTAAGGCACCAGCCATGTACACCTGAGCTGGCGGGTTCAAATCCAGCCTGGGCCTGCCAAATAACAATGACAGCTGCAACCAAAAAAATATCTGGGCATTGTGGCAGGCGCCTGTAGTCCCAGCTACTTGGGAGGCAGAGGCAGGAGAATCGCTTGAGCCCAGGAGCTGGAGGTTGCTGTGAGCTGTGATGCCACAGCACTCTACCCAGGATGAAAGCTTGAGTCTCTTTCTTAAAAAAAAAAAAAATTGAGCTTCCTTGTGGATCACAAGTTTATCACAAACCAACAATTTGACGGCAAGAGTGCTAACAAAGCAAAGAAAATGCCAACCTATACTGCACAAAGTGGAAAGCTGAAATGACTTTATCCAGATTACCTTTGAGCTAATATTCTGAATATGAATTAGATACACTAATTAGAAGCAATTTGCAAAAGGGAAGTGAGGCAGGGGCCATCTTTCGGGTGTCTCTGAGCAATGTAATAGAAAAGTGGGGCTTTTCCACCAAGATGCTCCGGTGTGCAGTCTTCTGCTTCCTGTGTTGAGAGACAATTGAGGTCAAGATTTCCCCGGGATGCCTCTCAGTTTCCTATCTCCCAGACAGTGATGGAATTGTAGCTCTTCTAGCAGACCAACTCTGTAGTTTTCTGGGAGTCAATTCTGCAGCCCCAGCTTGCAACTGCTTCTCCAGTCCTTTTAACAGTTCTGTAATTGCCTAATTCCCTGTATTAAATTCCTTTCTCCTTGAAGCATCACATGGTTTCTGTTTTCTGTGCAGATCCCTGATTGATATCATGTTATATTATGTTTGTTTCTTCCTTTGTTAATTTCCTGGCTATCTCTCAAGCATGTGGCAGGTCAAACAGCGTTTGGGGTGCTCAGGCAGGGATAGTGGTAAAGAAACAGCTCCTTCCCTCAAGGAGCCACAGGTTGCGGGTAGTCTCCCAGGCCTGTGTGGCCAGACCACACTGGGGTCTGTCTATCTTCAGGTTGGGTGCTGAAGCAGACACGGTTTGTTCTCTATCCAGATAGGAACTCCTGTTACTGGATCTGTCCGTCCACCTGGCAGCACCCACAATCCCTGTTGTGGTACTGACCTATACCAGCTGCAGGAGCAGGAGCTGAAAGTGACTGGCAGCCCCTGAGCAGCCCATAACCAATGATCTTCTGTACAGGAGTATGAAAGCTCAGCTCCCTCTCTGGGATGTAACTCACACTCTGGAGCCCTCTATGGGATCAGACCGAGGCTGAGACTTTGCTGGAAATCCCATCCTTGTCTGGGGCTTGTTCCTTGCCTGTCCTGCTTCCCCCACTCCCTTCCTGGTTCTCCTGGAAACCTTTCCTTAACAAGCATGACAATCCTAGTCTTGGGGTCTACTTTGTGGTAACCTGACTTAAGATAGGCATCATAATGTAAAAGGGGCATTGAATGACTAACGTGCCCAGGGCATCAAGGACTTTGGTCAGAAGATACGTAAGCAGACAATCCTGGGGAAAGGGGTTTGGTCTGGAAAGAGAAGACCAAGAGGATGCTTGTCCATTATTCTGCCACATATGAAGGGTAGCCTGGGAGGGAGCAGGTGAAACAGTGTGGGTTCCCTCCAGAAGCCAGAACTGCTCTATGCTGGTTAATTTCATGGGTCATCTTGGCTATGCTATAGTGCCCAGCTGTTTGGTCAAACACTGTCTAAATGTTGCTGTGAGGGTATTTTTCATATGCGATTAACATTTAAATCAGTAGACTTTGAATGGAGAAGGTTATTCATGATAATTTGGATGGGCCTCATCTACTCAATGAAGGCCTTTTTTTATTTTCTTTTCTTTCTTTTTTTTTTTTTTTTGAGACAGAGTCTCACTTTATCACCCTTGGTAAAGTGCTGTGATATCATAGCTCACAGCAACCTCAAACTCTTGGGCTCAAGTGATTTTGTTGCCTCAACCACCCAAGTAGCTTGGTGCCTGCCACACCCCCTGGCTATTTTTAGAGGTGGGGTCTCGCTCTTGCTTAGGCTGGTCTCGAACTCTGGAGCTCAGGGCAATCTCCCCTGACTCGGCTTCCCAGACTGCTAGGATTACAGGCATGAGCCACCACTCAAATGAAGGCCTTTAAGAGAAAAGACTTTGATGTCCCAAAGAGGGAGAAATTCTGCCTCCAAACTGCTTTTGGACTTAAGATTACATGCAAAGTCAACTTTTGTTGGAATGTCCATGGCCGCCACAACAGTGTAAGCCAATTTTGTGACATAAAACTCTCTCCCCCTCCCCGCCCCTCTCTGTACACACACAGACACATACACATACTCACATAGCACATCACATCCTGTTAGCTCTGTTTCTCTGAAGAATCTCAACCAGTACTTTTTATTTTATTTTATTTTTTTTTTTTGAGAGAGAGTCTCACTTTGTCACTTTTGGTAGAGTGCTGTGGTGTCATAGCTCACAGCAACCTCAAATTCTCGGGCTCAAGTGATTCTCTTACCTTAGCCTCCCAAGTAGCTGGGACTACAGGCACCAGCTACAATGCCCAGTTGTTTTTTTTAGAGACAGGGTCTCACTCTTGCTTAGGTTTGTCTCCAACTCCTGAACCCAGGCAATCTAGCCACCTCAGCCTCCCAAAGTGCTAGGATCACAGGAGTGAGGCACCACACCCAGCCCCCAACTAGAACTTGTTCTCCAGCACCCGAGAACTCACTACCAAGGCCAGGCTTTAGGTTAGTAGCAAGCAAGCCAGGGCAGTATAGGACCTGAGGCAGGGGTGACGGAGAATGGGGACCACCACCTCAGGGACACATAAGCCAATAGCAAGAACACACCCCCAGAGGCTCACTGAAGACAGGCCTGCCACCCCAAGCCCCAGACAAGCAGGTGAGCAGGGGCTACCAGGCAGTGGAGCAGGGTAGCCAATTCTAGAACCTTTTCTGGTGTCACCAGGGAGCAGTGTATTGATCTTTCTGGCACCTGCCAAGGAGCATGGGATTGGAGTTTCCTAACAGCTCCTCTGGGAACCCTGAGCCTGAGACAAGTGTTCTCATATTCCCTACTCTTGTGTCCTTTTAAACGCCTCTTATTTCCTGTGGGACTTATGGCAACTTACAAAATTTTTGTTCCTGAGTCTTCATTTCTGTAAGATGAGGCTAGTGGTTGTCCCCTTCTCTGGGGGTTATTGAAAGGGTCAGATGGGATAACTGTTAGAAAGGGCTGAAAATAATGCCTGCACGTGAGTGATCAAGCCATGTTAGCCACTGGCAGCCACTGTAATACACCCCCCACCCCAGGAAATGGGCTTCCTGCTACTAGTACGCTCTCTGTTGCTGGAGGTGTGTAAGTAGAGCCAAGATTGCAGGTAAACCAGGCAGGAATGCCTTCAGGCTGCAGGTCTTTTGGGGCTCCCAGAACCACGTTCAAGCCCACGTGCTGGGCGTGCGACCCCGTGCTGTGCGTGCCTTTGAGTCTAGTCTTCAGTGTGTTCGAGCCTGTGTGCTGGGCACACCACCCTGGGCTGCGCACTCCTTTACTTCCGGCCTTCTGTGGGTACAAGCCTCCATCTCCTGCTTTTATGCCTCAAGTTTTCTCTCTCTGTCAAGCCCCTATAACTTGACAGCTTCTTTTTCCCTTTTGGTGAATAAGGTCACCCTCCCAACTAAGGACATGGGATACCAGCCAAGGCTTGAGTACCTCCCTCAAGCCTGAAACAAGGAGTTTTCAAGTTTCTGCTCTATCCTCAGGAGGAGCCTGGCAGGCACTCTTCTTCTCTGCAGATATCTCTGCCTGTCTTGGTGACTGCACCCCACACACTGTGACAAGTGAAGCTTTGACAGCAGGTAGAACAACTGTGTTCAACTGGGGTTGCCTCCTGGGTCAGGGCCAGCATGGATAGTTGTACAGATTGGGTACTGCATAACTCCAGAGAGGTACCATTCACATGTGCCCTGATGCTTCCCTTAAAGGTGCATATTGCAAGAGGAGAGGAATTAAGGAGAGAGGGTGCATATTAGAACCTTCAGGTGAGGAGGAATGCCATTTTTAAAAAATCCAGTGTTGAGATACAATTTTCTTTTTGGACAAATGAAATCCTGCATTGTTTATGCAGTGCAACTACCGAAGATAAAAATGCACAAAATCTTTCCCTCCGATGGGACCTATGGATCTTGATTCTCAATGGTGTATGTAACTGGGGGGGCAGGGTAGGAGATATTTGTGTCTGTTAAAAGATGATAAGAGAAAACAGTTGAGGCTCGGCCCCCGTAGCTCAGTGGTTAGGGTGCTGGCCACAAACACCGGGACTGGTGGGTTCCAACCCAGCTGGGGGGCCTGCTAAACAACAATGACAACAATAATAACAACAACAACAAAAATAGCCGGGCTTTGTGGCAGATGCCTGTAGTCCTAACTACTTGGGAGATTGAGGCAAGAGAATCCTTTAAGCCCAGGAGTTTGAGGTTGCTGTGAGCTGCGACTCCACGGTACTCTACCTAGGGTGACAAAGTGAGACTCTGTCTCAAAAAAAAAAAAAAACAGTTGAGAAATCTGGTTGCCCCAAAGACTGGGTGAGCCTCCTGGCTGCCACCTCTGGGTGTCCAGCTGAGGGAAAATACACAGCACAGGGCACTGGACAAGCTTGGTGAGGGCCAAGGGGGTAAAAGTGCAGGTGGCTGGCCCCCCTGGTGGCTTTGGCTCCAGCAGTGTTCTGCAGCCACCTCAAAGAATAACAATAGAATAACAGTAATTGTCACCACATCCTACGTAAGGAAGGGGAGGAAAACTAACAGCCAAGCACCTTTTTGCTGTTTCTGGTGATGGGGTGGGGACCATACTAATCTTTTCACACCATACCCTCCATGGTTTGCACAGTCATGGGCACACAGGGGGCACTTAGTGTGTGGACACACATGTCACTTCCCCAGCTGATCCCCTCCCCCCAGGTCAGCATTCCACATCCCAAGAGAGAAGGTGGGCTCAGGCTGCCGTAACAAAGTGCCACAGACTTTGAACAAAGGAAATTTATTTTTTCATAATTCTCAAGGGGTTGGCAGAATTGGCTCTCTCCAAGGGCTCTCTCCTCGGCTTATAGACACTGGTCTTCTCCCTGGGTCTCCAGCAGTCTTCCCTCTGCGTTCTCATCTCCTCTTGTTCTAAGGAGGACACCAATCATACAGGATTAGGGCCACCCTACTGAGCTCTGTTAAATTTAATTATTTCCTTATCTCCAAAGGCAGTCATGTTCTGAGGTACCAGGCATTAGGACTTCAACATAAGAATGGGGGGGGGGCCTCAATCCAGTCCCTGGGCAATGGGCAACTTTCAGCCCCATTTCCACCTCAGGTGGAGAACTCTAGCGTGAGTCCGGGGGCACAGGAATTATCACACTACAAAGACCGTCTCCATCCATTTCCCAAGTGTATGGTCTAGACCCACAGGCCTTAGCTGTCATTGGGTCATTGTGTCACCAGGACTCTCCTTTCCTCCAGTGCCCACTACCATCCTTTCTGGAACCCTGCTTTGGCCTCTCTCTCCCTGGCCCCCACACACCCCTGTACCCACCTCACACACACTCAGGAGTCTGCCCGAGGCTCCTTTAGCCATCAAGCTCTGCCTTCACTTTGGAAACACAGACTGTTTCAGGCTGATCCTGGCCCTGATTTCTGCCTGGCTGGTTCGGGAGGGATGTCTGTCCTGTTGCATTTCTTCTGCTCTGTCTCCACTCTGAGGCCAGGAGTAGGCATCCTCTCACTCCAAGCTGAGCGGGTCATAAGGCCCATTTCTCCTTATGGTCAGTTTTCATAGGTCCAAAGCCTTTATTCTAGAGACAAGATAGTTCTGGATGAGGAGGGATTTGGGGGTGTGAATCAGAGCCTTGTTCCCGGCAGCCTGTGCAGGTGGTGACTGTGGGTGTTCTGTCTCAGCTAAATCCAAACTCAGAGATGCCACCCTTCTGTGCCACAGAGACGGCTGCCAGCCCTGCCTACTGGTTAATCATCACCTTAAAGCACACAGATTCCAGAAACCATCTGGGGGAAGAAGGTCATGTGCAGCAAGAAACGAATGGAAGGCAGCCTAAATGTCTGGGCAGTCACACACATTACTGGGCAAAGGTTACATGTTGCCACAGGAAAAACACTGTGGTGCAGGTGAGAAAAACTGGTGCACAGGTACACTGAGGATCCTGAGAATTACAAGCATAGCAGTGTCACAAAGTGCCCTCACCAAGATACCAGCAATGACTACCTCAGGGTACTGGGCTTACGGAAGGATTGAATTCTCTTTTTGCTGTTTATTGGTGGGGTGGGGTGGGGCCAGCTTGGGTCTAAGTGGGATTCAAGTACTCTGGGTTGGCCTAGAGAACTGAAAAGGCTTATGACCAGAAGGCTCTTTCCATGTTAGTTTTGAGTGCCTTCTAGAAGCTTTTAAAATTTGTAATAACAGCACTAATAATTCCTAACCTTCATGCAGTCCTTAGGAAGAGCCAGGTACTTACCAGGCAGTTTGCATTGACTTTGATGCACAGGTACCACTAGCATCCCCATCTTAGAGGGGAAGAAACTGAGGCCCAGGGAGGTTAAGTAACTCACAGAAGTTGAACAGTGATAAGAAGCAGTAAAGCCAGTATTCAAATCTAGCTTTTGACCACTTACTGTGTCCACTCTTCAAAATTCACTGTGGTCTTAAGAGTGGCTGCTAACTGGTCAGGGGCTCAGAGTGCTTTCTAGGGACCTACTGGCATTCAGACAGGCCTCAGGGTATGTCTTGTCCGTGAATCCATGTGAAATATGTCCAGGGGCTCTGAGAAATAAGAATGCTCAAAATATAGCCATTCCTTCTTTTTTGTCCTTATTTGAAACTTGAAAAAACTTACAGGCTACTTACATGGTTCGTGCCTATAATACCATTGCCTTGGGAGGCCAAAGTGGAAGAATTGCTTGAGGTCAGGAGTTCAAGACCAGCCTGGGCAACATAATGAGAGACTGTCTCTACAAAATTTTAAAAAATTAGCCAGGTATATTGGCATATGCCTGTAGTCCCAGCTACTTGAGAGGCTGAGGCAGGAGGATCTTTTGAGCCCAGGAGTTTGAGGCTATCGCAAGCTATGATTGAGCCATTGCATTTCAGCCTGGGTTGACAGAGGGAGACCCTGTCTTAAAAATAAATAAATAAATAAATAAAAACTTCAGAATTGATACATGCATCTCCTAACAAAAGTGCAAAAGTGTCTAAAGAAAAGACTTAATCATCTTCCCCCCTCATTGCTCCTTCTCCAGCCAGGAAAGCAAGTTGACAGGTTAACTCTCCACTCTGTCTCCATATTCTAACAAACAGAAACACATACATGGAAGCCTTTTTGTTATTTTATTTTATTGGGTTTTTTTTTTTTAATATAGGATTATCCTATACCCAGTATTCTACCTTTGACAGCTTTTGTTCAACCGAATATCATGGGCATCCTGACTCATTAATAAACAATTAGTTCTTACTGTTTGCTATAGTTACGTTCTATAGAGTCACTGTGAACACGGACTTCACAAGCACTGCATTAGCAACTGCAGAACCTCTGCTCTTAAAGAAAATACAGGGTTGCGTTCCTGCAAGTCTCTGTTCACATTTTAATCAGTTGATCCTTACATAACCTGTGTTATGTGTTTTTCCGTTTAAAGACACCTTATTTAATATACATTGTTGACTCATTAACACTGAGCTTGTCTAACACACGTATTTTCTCTGTAAGGCATAACACAGCCTTCTTCTTCTTGGAAGCACTAGATAGCACTATGCTTGGGGCCATCTTAAACAGCAAAATCACCAACACAAAGTACAGATATGTGAAAAACACAGTCCAGAATAGATGGCAAAAAGGGCATTTACAGCACCAGAGCCAAAACAAGCCCACAAGTTTTTACCACTCCATGAATATTCTCCAATGATTGTGAAAACACCATAATTATTGCTTTTGGGGTTATAAATAAATATTAGAGAGTAGGCAAATTCACAAATATAATAAAATCTGTGAACAATGGGAATTGACTATATTGATTTAAATGTATTTTCTAAAATGTTTACATTTAATCTTTCTGGGGAAAGTTCCTTTTTTTGGTAAGCAGACCAACACCAAAACAAAAACATTGCCACTGCTTACTAAAAACTCTGAGAGTTTGGGGAACAATTGAACTTTCTGTCCTCCCCGTTAACTCCAATTTGCCACTCTGCTCCCTTAGACAGAGTTAAAATGGCAGCAACCTGGCTGGTCTCACAAGTGGCCTTTGGCACAGGCCCATGGCTGGGGTGGAGGAGGACATAGCTCTTCCTATAAGAGCACAGAAGTCTGACAATGGCAGGGAGCTGAATGTGTCCTCCGACTTCCCCACCTGAAGGCCCAACTGTGAGGGAGGAAAAGGAGGCATTTTTGTCCTTATTCTACAGATGAGGGAATGGAGGTCCTCAGAAGTCCCCTGCTTGAGGCCGTATAGCGGCGAATGTGGCTGGATGCCTTGGGTTTGAGCTTTTCAATTGCTGCTTCACACCAGTGTTCATGGAGTCAGCAGCTTCAGGGTCCCTGGAGGCCAAGCCACTGGGAAAGAGTGGGTGCTCTTCTCTCCCCTGGGTCTCACTAGAGAGTCTGAGGAAGTGAGGAGTCTTGCCAAAGAGTGGAAGAGCCTGTAGCCAAGTGGAGGTTTCTAAAAGAAATGTGTTTGAATCCTGGCCCCACCTGTGTGACCTCAAGTACATTATATAGACTCTCCCTGGGCCTCAATGTCCTCATCTCTACAATGGGAAAGTAATAGCCTCATAGGGATTTGTCAGGTTTAGCTGTGGTGACGTGCAGCTTCCCTGCTTCCCTCTTGGAGGAAATGTTGGCTATGTTCCTACTATCCCCACCTCCACCCACACACACAGCTGGCTGGCCCACGAGCAGGTCAGGTCATGGCAGGACAGGACCAGAGAAGGTGGCCAAATGCTTGTTATTCACTTGGCTTCACCTCCTGATTGCAGCATCTCCAGACTGGCATTGAGGGGGGATTGTCCATGGTGAGGTCCCTCCATCCCTGCACTGAGGCAACCACAGCCAGGCTAGACCCTGTTGCAGGGCACAGGGGCAAGGGTATAGGGACCAATGATGCCAAAGCCACTGGGCTCCTCCATAGACCAGTTTGCCCAGCCCCTCATTTTCCAGAGGAGAAGATCAGTCACTTAGCATTCTTTTGGCTACAAGCACCAGAAACCTAATCCAAACCAATTTTGGCAGAAAAAAAGGGGGAATTTATTGGACACACGGCAGACTGCAGAAAGCAATGAGACAAGATGAACCTGATGTCATGGGGTCTTGTCCGGCTCAGTTCCCTTCTTCGTGCAGATCAGACCAGCTTTCTCCACGTCATAGGGGTTGGCTGTGGCAGCTGTGACCTCACATCTGCCAGCTTTGAGACCCGACCTTCTCTTCTAGTCAGTTTTTACAATTCCAGGCAAAGACTCTGATGGGTTCTGTTTGGATCACCTGCCCCTCTTCTTTGTCCCTGTAGCCTTAGTGGGGCCTGCAGCTCTATCTGGACCAACTGTGGGAGGCAGGAGTGTATGTGTAACATAAACATGGTCTCCAGGGGAATTAGAGCGACTTCTGTGTGCCCCCAATCCCTAAAGCATGTCACCCATGAAAATAGATATTTGGAGAGGAAAAATGACTTTTTTTTTTCTTTTGATAAGAGAAAGGTTTATTTCCTTTTTTTCTTTCTCTAAAGTTTTCATCTGATATACTGTTTTTGAACAGGTAACAAGTTCACAGTTCAAAATTAGAAGTCCACAACAGGATTTAAGTGACAAGTCTGTCCCTTACCTGTCCCACTACCTGGAGGCATCAATGGTGTCAATTTCTTGCCTTTTGGGGAAGGGAAGGATTCTTTGGAGCTCCCCTTGGGAGTTTCAGGGTGGAGGAGAGGCCACAGAGATGATTAAAAGCCACAGTTTGATGCTCTGATCTGGGCGTGGGGGCACCTGCCCCTTGGAGTCCTGGGCTCTCTCTCCAACCCTGACTTTCCTAGCTGAGCCCTGGAGGAGGCCCTGATGACCCTCCATGACGTTTCTGACCAAGGCTGGAAGCTTCTACAGTGCCTTCTCCTCTCTCAGTGGAGCTTAGGCTCAGATTTGGGAGTTGCAGCCTGACTATGTTCTCCCACGTCCCCAGGTCCCTTCACAGGCCTCTCGGACCTGACTGGGGTGAGGCTAGACCACCTGGAATGGGTCTGGGAGTCTGAGCTCTGTGAGATACAGATTACTGATCCACTCAGGATTCTCTGAATGAGGATGAACTGGAACAGCCAGATTCCATCAGCCTCCACAGTTACCAGGCTTCATTAGCCAAGTTGTTCTGCCTGCCAGCTCATGTTCTCCACCTTTCAAGATGCTGCTGATCCCTAAGTACAGGCATTAAACCCCTCTTCTCTGTGGCCTCTCAGCTCCTCAGAGTAGGGTCAAGGGTTGGTGGTGGTTTCTGGGCAGTTTTTTTTTGAGACAGAGTCTTACTTTGTCACCCTTGGTAGAGTGCCATGGCATCATAGCTCACAGCAACCTCAAACTCTTGGGCTCAAGTGATCTCCTTACATCAGCCTCCCAAGTAGCTGAGACTACAGGCACCCACCACAATGCCCAGTTATTTTTAGATATGGGGGTCTCACTCTTGCTTGGGCTGGTCTCGAACTCCTAAGCTCAGGTGATCCACCTGCCTCTGCCTCCCAGAGTCCTATGATTACAGGTATAAGCCACTGTGCCTGACCCTGCTGGCAGTTTTAAAGGGTAGCCAGGCAACTCCTTTTCTCTCCATCCCTGGGAACACACAGAAAACACAAACAACTTGGCCAAAAGCATTGATAGAGCACTTGTTCTCTGTGCTGGGCACAGGAGGGCCCAAGATGACGAACAAACAGCCTCTGCTCTCAATGCTGGGAGAAACTGCATATACTCCCAGGTCCCAGGCCAGGCAGAATATGACACATGTCATGGTAGAAGTGCAAATACAATAGGACAGCAATGTCTGCTAGTATTGTCTATTGGAACTTGGCCTCCACACCCATTTCTCTGTTCCTCCAAGAATTATAAGGAGTAGAAGGCTAAGAACTGCCTTTCCTAGAAGCCCTTGCAGTTATTCTGGTTGTGATTTATACTCTGCCTCTTTTTTTTTTGAGACAGAGTTTCACTTTGTCACCCTGGGTTGAGTGCTGTGGCATCCTCATAGTTCACAGAAACCTCAAATTCTTGGGCTCAAGTGATCCTCATGCCTCAACCTCCCAAGAAGCTGGGACTATAGGTGCCTGCCACAACACTCAGCTAGGTTTTTCTATTTTTAGTAGAGACAAGGTCTCACTCTTGTTCAGGCTAGTCTTCAACTCCTGAGCACAAGCATTCCATGTATCTTAGCCTCCCAGAGTGCTAGGACTACAGGTGTGAGCCACTGTGCCCGGCCTTATATTCTGCCTTTGAAGAGCACTTTTGTGGCCTTGGTACAGCCCAGCAAGTTCTGGCTGACAAGACTGTTTAAGCAGCCCAATTCCACATGTCATTCTCTAGTCACTGGCTTCATGTGTAGTGGCAGCAATGGGGGTGGCTGTAGCAAGAGTGGCTTTCTTTCCTCTGAAATTTGGATTCAGAGCATAGTTGTGATGATATGACCTTGAAGTAAGCCACCATCTGATTCTACCCCTCCAGCTCTCCCAACCATCTTCATTCATGTAGGTAGAGCCTTATCTCACATCTCTTTTTGCTTGAAATAACCAGAATGTTTCGTGGTTCCTGCTGTGAACTCTGAATGATACTATAGACAAAGTGGTGAAAAGGAAATTTATTTTCATTGAGTCATTCAACAAATACTGACTGGGCACTCGCTAGGGCAGGTCCTGGGTGAGGTCACAACCCCTGCCCTCAGGGAGCTCATGCTTTAGGGGAAGAGAGTCAAACAATCACAGTCCACGTGATTCACACACAAGGCACAGCGGGAGACCAGAGGAAAGGACTGCAGTGGGGTTCAATTGCAAGAAACAGAGACCTTTCCAGATATTCTCATTAGAAAGAGACCCGGTAAAGGAAAGGAGGTGTTTACAAATCTTTGAAGAACCAGAGGGTGCATTCTCAGCAGGGCCTCCAGAATGACTTCCAGAACTCCAGCACCTGGCACTCTAGCAAAATATCACCCCTATCGCTGTCACAGCCATTCCTGGGACTCCTGACTTTGCAACCATACAGTGCTCCAGGTATTTGGGAGCAGTGATGGAGCTGCCAAGGCTGGGATGGCCAGCCAGCCTCATCACCATGTGGGGCTGCAGCTGCTCCAGTGACCCCAGACATCTTGTCTTCTCAGATGAGAATGGCCAAGATCCCTTCTCTTGCTTCCTGAAAGAAGAGGCAGTGGAGACATCATCCGCTTTACATCACCCCTTGTCCAAGCCACACTTCATTGATGTTTGGTTTCCCTCAAGCCTGGCTGCCCCACGGCTACCTTGGTTCAGGCACCTGCCTGGGTCCAGCCACTGTGGCCAGGTGAGCAGGGCCAGATTCCTGGGGAGCGGGGCCTGCAGTGTGTGACCACTGACATCACCAGACAGTTTGAGCTGCTTCCTGCTTTAAGCTTAAACAGTAATGATTATGTAATCACAACTGATCTCTGCTACCTGAAAGGCTTTCTGGAATAAAATAGGCAGTAAATAAATAAACACAGACCAACCCAAACTGAATGACACTACAATGACCAAACACGTCTACAATTTTTCCTAAAGGACAAAAGACAGAATCTTGTCTCTAAACCCTGATAATTAAATGCAAAAGCCACACAGCTATTTGCTTCCAGACACAGCATGGGAAAAGACATTCCCCTACATGTAAACACCGCTCACAGAAAATCTTGCTATCAGTTTTCCTCTGTTAAATGGGTGACTTACATGCTTTTTGCTGGCTGGGTGGGGTGGCTCATGCCTGTAATCCTAGCACTCTGGGAGGCCGAGGCAAGTGGATTGCTTGAGCTTAAGAGTTTGAGACCAGCTTGAGCAAGAGTGAGACCCCTGTCCCTAAAAAAAATAGCTGAGCATTGTGGTGCCTATAGTCCCAGCTTCTTGGGAGGCTGAGACAAGAGAATCACTTAAACCCAAGAGTTTGAGGTTACTGTGTTGAGCTAAGATGCTATGGCACTCTCCCAAGAATGACAAAGTGAGACTCTGTCTCAAAAAAAAAAAGAATCCTTTTTGTTCCTGGGGTAGGGTGAATGTGTTTCCTTTTAATGGGAGAATAAGACCATTTCCACAAAAGTTTTGACTCCAAGAATTTAGTCCAATATGCCCAAAGGAAATGTCTCTGCAAGAAAGAAATACAGGCCAGGTGCAGTGGCTCACACCTGTAATCCTAGCACTCTGGGAGGCACAGTCCAGATGGATCCCTTGAGCTCAGGAGTTGAGGGCTAGCCTGAGGAAGAGTGAGATCCCATCTCTACCAAAAATAGAAAACTTAGCTGGATGTAGGTGCCTATAGTCCTTGAATCCAAGAGATTGAGTTTGCTGAGAGATAGGCTGACAGCATGGCACTCTATCCTGGGCAACAGCGTGAGACTCTGTCTCAAAAATAATTATGTATTAAATGTATATGCTATATGTTTTAATATATAAGTTACGGATCATGTAGTTGCACTATTAACTTTGTATTTATGATAAATCACAGGAATTTTAAATTTATGGTAAAAATAAATCACGTTTTCTTTTAAAATACTTACCTGTTTCATAGATACCTCCAGTATCACAGACGATGGTAGAGGTAAGGTAAAATTATAAGTGTTTGCAAAATGCCAACTAAAAGCACTTTAAAAATGTTAGAATCCTTATGTACAGCCTAGTCTCATTTCAGTGAAATTTACTTCAGTGAAATTTAGCTGAAGACATTTAAAAAAAAAAAAAGCTCATTCATTTGTTCAGCAAATATTTAATAAGCACTCAATCAGTGAGAGCTCTTTCTATCACAAATGATAGAAAATCCAGCCCAGATTGGCTCAAGCAAAAAGAGGCTCTTGCCATTGGAAATTTCAGTTTTGCTGGATATTTGAGGATATGGAGGAAATAGTGTCAACTTTTTGTGGACTGCCCTGATTGGCTCAGCTTTGTTAATAAGCCTGACTCTGAGGACTTAGTCAGCTCCTTAGCTCCAGTCAGAAGCCAAGAAGGGACAATTGGCAGTGGGGACAACAAATGTCCACTTCTGTGTGCCATGTTCCTTGCTAGGAACATAAAAATTCACAAGGCACAGTCTCTTTCCATCAGGATGCTTCCTAGTTACCAAAAAATTATTCATGTTTTCATCAATTTCCTTTTTACCTGCCCTTAAACTATACAGATTTGATATAACCAATTATCCCATAGAAATACGAAGCATGTTTTGAAAACAGTCTATGCCTATCATCCTGAATTTCACACAGAAGTCACAAAGTCACATACTGATTTTATACCATATGGGAAGCTGACCCCAAATGAGTCCTCAGTTTTTTCCTTCTTTCCTTTCCTTTTTTTTCGAGACAGCGTCTCACTCTGTTGCCCAAGCTAGAGTGTCCTGGTGTCATTGTAGATCACAGCAACCTCAAACTCCTGGGCTCAGGTGATCCTCCTGCCTTAGCCTCCTGAGTAGCTGGGACTACAGGTACCAGCCACAATGCTCAGTTAATTTTTACATTTTTAGTAGTGATCAGGTCTCACTCTCCATTTTCCATATGCTACTTCAAGAAATGGGTCAAGAGAGATGAGGGCCTTCTGCCTTCTGAAGATGGCTAGGGGAGGTCTGGTTATTTCAGGGACAAATGCCCTTGAGGTGCTGCACAAAGCCCCAGCACAGCTTTCTTGGAGATATTGACATGAGAATAAATGCTAGGTGCTGTTCTCAGTGCTTTATATGGGATTTCATTTGACTCTCACAGCAACTCCATGAATTGGTGCCATTATTGCCCCATTTTAAAGGTGAAGAAAATATGGTAAATAAAATTTGGCTATGGTTTGGTGCCTGTAGCTCAGGGGCTAGGGCGCCAGCCACATACACTGGAGCTGGCAGGTTCGAACCCAGCCTGGGCCTGCTAAACAACAATGACAATTACAACAAAAAAATAGCCTGGCATTGTGGCTATAGTCCCCAGCTACTTGGGAGACTGAGGCAAGAGAATTGCTTAAGCCCAAGAGTTGGAGGTTGCTGTGAGCTATGACGCTACAGCACTCTACTGAGGGCGACATAGTGAAACTCTGTCTCCAAAAAAAAAAAAAAAGGCTAAAAGGCCCTCACTTACTGCCATCTTCTCACCTCAGTTCTCTTGCTCCACTCCCTTGGGGGTCCTGGTGGTCAAGCACAGATGAGGAAGCCTCACAAAAAAAAAACATTTTTTTTTGAGACAAGAGTTTCACTTTGTTGCTCTCAGGAGAGTGCTATGGTGTCACAGCTCACAGCAACCTCAAACTCTTGGGCTTAAGCGATTCTCTTGCCTCAGCCTCCTAAGTAGCTGGGACTACAGGCACCTGCCAAAACACCCAGCTATTTTAGAGGGCTTGAGGTGGGGTGGGGAGGGTCTCGCTCTGGCTCAGGATGGTCTTGAACTCATGATCTCAGGCAATTCACCTGCCTCAGCCTTTCAAGTGCTGATATTACAGGCATGAGCCACTGCGCCCGGCTATGAAAAATGTTAAAAAAATACCCATAACACTATCATGATACTAGCATGCATCTGGGATCTTACCCAAAACATCTCTGTGTGGGTCCATAGAAAACTAGGGGTCAGGGTTGGCTATTTTTTCCAAACCCTTTCCTGCCTAGGGCATCTGTAATGGGCTTATAGAAATTGCCTGGTAGCTTTAAAATCACACAGGGCTCATGTTTGAATCCAGGGCCAGAACTCACTGTATCATTTTTATTTACTTTTTTATTATATAAAAAAATTTTTTTTTGAGACAATCTCTTCTTCGGTAGAATGTCGAGGTATATAGCCTCAAACTCTTGGGCTCAAACCATCCTCTTGCCTCAGCCTCCCAAGTAGCTGGGGGTACAGGTGCCCTCCACAATGCCTGGCTATTTTTAGAGATGGGGGTATCAGTCTTGCTAAGGCTGGTCTCAAACTCCTGAGCTCAAGCAATACATCTGCCTTGGCCTCCCAGAGTGCTAGGATTACAGGCATGAGCCACCTAATTTTTTTTTTTTTTTTTTTTTTTGGGTGGGGGCGGGTTTGAACCCGCCATCGCCAGGTTATGGGGCCGGCGCCCTACTCCTTTGAGCCACAGGCACCGCCCATGAGCCACCTATTTTAAAAAATTTTTGAGATAGAGTCTCACTCTGTGGCCCAGGCTGGAGTACTGTGGCATCATCATAGCTCACAGCAACCTCAATCTTTTAGGCCTTTTGCCTCAGCCTTTCCAGTAGCTGGGACTATCAGTGTGATCAAGATAACCAGGTAGGCTTTTTTTCTATTTTTCCTAGGGACAGAGTCTCACTGTAGCTCAGGCTGGTCTTGAACTCCTGAGCTCAAGTGATCCATCTGCTTCAGCCTCCCAGAGCCCTGGCATCACAGGCCTGAGCCACCACAGGCCTGACTTTGTGACATTTATTTATTTATATTTTTTAAGACAGAGTCTCACTATGTTGCCCTTGGTAGAGTGTTATAGTGTCACAGCTCACAGTAACCTCCAACACTTGGGCTTAAGCGATTCTCCTGCCTCAGCCTCCCAAGTAGCTGGGACTACAGGTGTCCACCACAATGCCCAGCTATTTTGTTGTTGTTGTTGTAGTTACCATTGTTTAGCAGGCCCAGGCCAGGTTTGAACCCGCCAGCCCCCGTGTTTGTGGCTGGTGCCCTAACCACTGAGTTAAGGGCACTGAGCCAACTGTGTGATATTTAGATGAGTGAGTCAAACTCATACTTTTTATTGGTGTCTTTCTTTTTTTCTTTGCATAGTACCCACTTTATGGCATTATTCAGAGGATGACAGGAGATGGTACTCTAAAGAATTCAGCCTGGTTCATTTGGAAGTGGTAACTTTTAATAAATAAAGGAAGAGCAGTGATTTTGTCCTTCTTTGGCAGAAACTGCTGAAAATGGGCTTGGTAAACATGAGAGAAAATGGTCACCAGTAAGTAAGCATACAAGAAAGACCCTGAAGGAGTAGGTTGTGACCTGAGGACCCCTTAGCCAGCAGTGATATAGGACTAGCACACAATGCCTGGCACACAATGGTAGAACAGGGATTCTCAAACTTCATGGCGGTGTTTGCTATAGAGTGCAGTAGTTCAGATCCTTGCCCCTAGACTGGTCTCCTGGAGTTCAAATCCCAGCTCCACCACTTCCCTGCAATAGGGCTTTAAGTGAGTGGCTTCACCTCTCTCTTGGGTTCCTCATCAGTAAAATAGGATATAACAGTACCTCTATCCAAAGGTCAGCTTGAGGATTAATTTAATTGACATGAGTGAGCCCTTAAAACAGGACCTGGAAGCTAGTAAGTGTTAATTGCTATCAACATTTGCTCTTTGGCTCGGTGCCCGTAGCACAGTGGTTATGGCACTGGCCACATGCACTGAGGCTGGTGGTTCAAACCCAACCCAGGCCAGCTAAATAACAATGACAAAAAAAAATAGCTAGGCGTTGTAGTGGGCCCCTGTAGTTCCAGCTACTTGGGAGGCTGAGGCAAGATAATCACTGGAGCCCAAGAGTTTGAGGTTGCTGTGAGCTATGACACTACAACACTCTACCAAGAGGCTACATAATGAGACTCTGTCTCAAAAACAAACAAACAAACAAAACCATTTGCTCCAGCCAGGCCCCGGAATAGAGCACAAAATATGAGACGTGGTCTGCCTGTGTGGGAATTTACAGCAGTGGACAGGCATGTTTCATATTAAAAATCAGTACTTAGGCCTCCTTGCCTTTTCTTTGTCATCACATTGAGGGCCTGTTGGCTGGCTGTGATGACTGTATCTTGCTTGATTAGCCTATACCTTGCTCTTACTCTGTAAACCTATCTTTCCCTTTCTCAATGAAGTTTGTTTCACGCTTCCCTTACTTTGGGGTGTCTGCTTATTTTTCTATCAACAGTGCTTAAGAACCAAGGACCCAGGCAGCTGCCTGAAACCCCAGAAATTTTAGGAGAGCTGCTTTGAAACCCAACAGTTTAGATTTCTAAGAAGCAGCTGGTATCCCTCAAAATTGCGTATAATTAATAAACCTTCCTTTTCTTGCTTAAATAAATAAAAAAAATAAATTGGCATTTAGTTACAGTTGAGGTATATATTTCCAAAGAAAATACAGAGTGTTTTGATTAGAACAAGTTCTAAAGAACTTTGTCTCTTGCTACATAGAGGGAGAGGTCCAGGGAATTGAGGGAAAATGTATCCATGCCTCAGGTATTACCATTAGACTTTGCTAGAAGGATGTGGGGGGAGCTCGCAGAAAAGGAGAGTGAGAAAGTGGAGGAGCTGGAAAGGCCTGGAAAGAAAGTATAGCTTGGCAGAAAGGACACATGCCTCCAGCTACCCTCCCTCAACAGGACTCGATACCATTTTTGTCCTTGCCAAAGATTCTAATTCTAGGGTGAGGGAACCAACCTGGCCTGAAGTCGCCATGAGAGGAACAGCATCTTCAGGGACATGTTCTGGGGCTGCATCCAATGGGCACCAGGCAGGCCCAACAACAGCATGCCTGGGAAGGACAATTAAGTCAGGAGTTATTGGCTTTTTATGCCATAGATGCCTTTATAGAATGTTTTTAAATGTATAAAACAGAAAGGATTATTACATGGAACAACCAAGACATTGATCTATTAGAACAAATGGGTGACAGAATAGTATTCTTGCTTTTTTAAAAAAAACTCATTGAATTACAGGATCTAGCAGTGGCCTAATAACTACTATTAGTTTGAAGTACAAACAAATGTAAACAATATTTGAAAAATCTGCAAGCAATTGTAATGTGTTATGAAAATATCTGAGATTGCTGTTGGGGACAAAGTCACCTACTAGAATGTGCTGCTAATAGATGTACCACCATGGCTGATTGCCTAAGCTCATAATTGAGGGAAATGCTAAATTTCAGTAAGAAACTAGAAGAAATAAAAATGAAAAATGTTTTCTTCCCTCTGGGACTCCGAGATTTAAGCTGAGGGCCTCTCCTTCTGGTATTTCATATAAATGTCAAAGTTTACGTGGGAAGAAAAAATTATAAAATGGCGAATTTCTGGTTGATTCTGTTTTTTGTCCCAATCCAAAAATAAACAATAAAGCGCCCTGTATAAATCAAGCACATCTAGAAAAGTGTACGAAAACCATTTCATATTTAAAGAAAACGGAATGCCTCTTTAGCTAGGCCTTCTCTCTACTGGTCTGGGTGCCACGTTAGGCTGGGACTGGCATCGGCCCTGGGGTCGGCTGAGTGTGTTTCCTTGCACCTCCTGAAAAAACGCCGAAGTCAATTTTTCAAGTCAGTTCACGGTGTCCGGGCACATGCACAGGGTGGCCCGCGGCGGGCCTTTTCAGCGAGGCCTGAGTTTTACCCCTAAATTGCTGCGTGAGTCCCCTTCCCCTGTCCGTGCGGCAGGGGTCCAGCCGTGGTCCACAGGGCGCTTAACCACAGTTGACTAACAGCAGGGCGCTGGTTGAGGCACCTGGACCAGCATAGGGTGGATGTAAAAACCCGTGACAACTGGGAGGGAGACACGCTCCAGCTGCGCCAGGGGCGGAGGGCCCGGACCAGCCGGGAGATGTGGTGCAAAACAGCGTTTTCCCCCTTCCGAGACGAACAGAACGAGGAAACACAACACCTGTGATGGTGAGGGAGGAAGCTCAGCCGTTGCCAGGTATTAATTTATTATAGATGGAGATTTCTTTTTTGGATACCTGGTTCCTGGCCATTAACTTACGCATAAGTCAAGGACTTTATCTTAAAGTGGGAATAAACTAAAAATCTGAGGAATCCACTTGGACGACCGCGGCAGGACTCGAACCTGCAATCTTCTGATCCGAAGTCAGACGCCTTATCCATTAGGCCACGCGGCCAACCGACAATCGGTTTCCTTCGAGTAACTAATAAATGAGTAGCATCACGTTTCCCCCCCCTCCTTCCCCCTCCCCCGCGGCTCACTCAGGACCAGCCTACCTGCTTCTTGAGAAGGGGAAGTTGGACTTTGGTTCCAGCGTTCCGCCGAGGCCCACCCAGAAGTCTCCTTTCTCCCCCCGCGGGTGGACCGCTCCATTTCCGGCCCTCCTATTGGCCGCGCTGGGAGTCTCCCTCCTGCCTCTTCGGCAGCCGCGGGACTGAGCGGGGCGCCGACGGGAAGTTACGGCTGCCAGCTAGGCGGACTGGTCGGCGGAGGCCACAAGCCACCCCGAGGCTGTGTAGGCCGCGCGAAGGGGAACGCTGCGCCATTGGCCCTGGTCGGGGGAACCACGGACCTGGGAAGCTCCGGGCTGACCCAGGTTTCCGGCGGGTTTGGCCTGGGGTGGCCGGGTCGCTGAGCGGCGGTGCGGCCCCTCCTGTCAGGGAGCGCGGCCCGGAGCGGGGCGGAGGCAGGTCCCAGGGCGCACCGCGGCGCTGCCGCTGAGGGCAGGCGCTGGCCGGGCGCGTGGGGGCGGCCGCCGATGCCCCCTGCAGGGCGCCCTCGGCCATCTGGGTTCAAGGCCGGGCGTGGGAGGAGGCTTTGGGGGACGGTGGCCGGTCCGGTGAGTTCGAATCCGGGCCCTGGCACCTCTCAGCCTAGGCCTTCGGGCCGTGGTTGTCGCGATGTGACGGCCACCATTTGTCGAGCGCCTGCTGAGTGCAGGGGCACGCGAAATCTGAGCTCTCTGTCATCCAGACAGCAGTCTTGTGTGACAGGTGGAATCCATAACCCCATTTTACAGAGTAGGATATTGGGCCTCAGGACCTGGCCCAAGGTCACACAGCTCTTAAGAGCTGAGGCAGGATTCAAACCTGCGTCGTCCTGCTCCGGATCTGTGTTCTTAACTGCTGCCTCACTTCCTCCAAGTTCCCTGACGGACCTACGCGGAGGGGTATTGATGTTTCTCAAGGTTGTTTTGAGGAGTCACAGAAAATGTACCTCCAGTGCCTGGCACACTGCCTAGGATGCAGTAAATGCTGAAGGAACGGTGATTGTTAATAACAACACATAATCCGTGTGTGTAATAATACTTTATATTGTCTATCTCCTTTAGGATCTGTGGGTGGAAGGCAGGCATGGTCAGACCCATTTCACTGACAGGAAAACAGAGACAGGACGTGACTCTCTCCAAGTCTTTCACCCAGTAAAAGAAGCCAAGCTGGAGCCCAAAGACAGGTGTTCTGACTCCCAGCGGGGGGCTCCCTGCACCAACAATGAACCGCCTGCTCTGGAAGAAGGTGGCCGTTGCCACCGTCGGGCCAGGGCCAGTTCCAGCTCCAGTGCGCTGGGTCTCCAGCTCCGGCTCCGTCCCCGTCTCCAGCGACGGGCAGCAGCAGCCACAGCAGCCGCAGGTGCCATCCTCAGAGGGCAGGCAGCTTCGGCACAACCTGTTGAACATCCAGATGCTCTCGAAAGGGCTGCACGAGCAAATCTTCGGGCACGGAGGGGAGATGCCCGGCGAAGCCGCGGTGCGCCGCAGCGTCGAACACCTGCAGAAGCACGGGCTCTGGGGGCTCTCAACCGCGCCCTTGCCCGACGTGGAGCTGCGCCTGCCGCCCCTTTACGGGGGCAACCTGGACCGGCACTTCCGCCTCTTGGCCCAGAAGCAGAGCCTGCCCTACCTGGAGGCGGCCAACTTGCTGTTGCAGGCCCAGCTGCCCCCGCAGCCCCGGAGCTGGGCCTGGGCGGAGGGCTGGACCCGGTACGGCCCCGAGGGGGAGGCCGTACCCGTGGCCATCCCCGAGGAGCGGGCCCTGGTGTTCGACGTGGAGGTCTGCTTGGCAGAGGGAACTTGCCCCACATTGGCGGTGGCCATATCCCCCTCGGCCTGGTAAGTAGGGGCTGGGAACAGGGGACTTTAACACGCATAGGGGTCCCAGCTTAATAGTTTGTTTCAGTGAATATTTACTGAGCTCCTGTATGTGCTGGGTGCTCATTTAAGGACTGATGATGTGGTGGTGACCTAAACAAGCTTAATCCCTGCTTCTATGGGACTCACTCTGGTGCGAAGATACAGGCAGTAAACAAACACCTAAACAAATGTTAGAAGGTGATAAGGGCCACATAGAGAATCACACTAGTGTTGCAGTCTAGACTATCAGGAGACTACTGGTGATCACCACAATTTGGTGTCTTTATTCCCCTCTCCTGATGGCTTCATGAGAAGTTAGTCGAAAGAGAAGTTAGAAAAGACATTTGAACAATGTTTCTGTTTGGGGATGCTATTGGTTATTTTGGGCCAGAGGAATCCCCTTTTTGTGGGACTGCCAGAGGCAGTACAAGACATTTATGATCCCCAGCCTTTCCCATAAATACCAAACCAAATTCCCTGCAATGTTTTCAAATGCCTCTTAGAGGTGGCATCCCCTCCCTACCCCTAGTTGAGAAATGTTGCTTCCTTTCTGTAGCCTTCCAAGCAGGCATTTTCGTCCCAAATGGGTATATCCAAACTCTCTTCTTTTTAAATAACTTTCTAAGTGCTACCCAAGTTTCTTTTTCAAACGATGATGGCAGTACTGTTTCTCCCCTTTTTTTATTCTTCATTCCAGGATTAAAATACTATTTACAACCTTAATGCTTTCAGGCATGGCCAGCAAAAAAAGTTGGCAGTTTCTTTATTCCTATTGGAAGCTACATCTTTGTAAAGAAAGCTGCGAAATGTTAAATATGCAGTTGAAAATGGTGAAAACATGGCTAAATAGATAAGGTAGGCATTAATGGCTGAAAAGAGCAAAACTAGATGATTCTGCATTGATTGAGTTCCAATTATAATAAGAGTCACAGTATTTATTATTATGTAACTTGACGGTCAAAGTAAAGGGGAATACCGGCCATCATTTGAAAAGATAAAGTAGGCTTTGGTGGCTGAAAGAAAATTTGGAAACCAGTGACGAGAAATATTTGGATTTTTTTGATCATTTTTGGCCTAATTACCTAAAATCTCCTTTTCTTTTCCTCCTCTTCCCTTTTGTAACTGCTTACCTTTCCTTTCTCTCCCTGTCCTTCCCATTTTGCCCTCATTCTCATTCCATTCTTGCCAGTGGTGTTGGGGGCACTGCTTAATTTGCCTGATGGCAGAAGTCATTGCTAAGGCCTGGGCTCATTCTGGGACCTTCCTCCTGAGAGTCTGACCATGTGGGTGCAGGGGGGTGCCAGATGGTCCCCTCATAGCATTCCATTTTGAACCTGGGCATGCCCCTGCCATATGGTTGTTTAACATGAACAGCTCATAATTTCCAGTGGGAGGGTGAAGCCTTGGACAGCCTCCCCACAGGGCAGCTTCTCAAAGGCTATGGGTAAGGGCTTTCTTTGGTCATCAGCCTAGAGGAGCAGCACTCAGCCCAGCAATAATTATCAAAGATTCAGCTGAAAACCATAGTATTAATGGCATGGGTTTCAATTCATTTTAAATGTACCTAAGGTGTTTGCTTTTGGCTTGCTTGCTTTTTTTTTTTTTTTTTTTTAATCACAAATATGTTCATAATAAGATGACTTTATTCACAGCTGCAGACCAGCATCTTGACACCAGTGTGGTTTTTTATTGTTACTAAAATCCCTGTCATCACCATGGCCTTGGGTATTTGGCATTATATAGCCTTTTCTTCTGTTTTTAAGGGCTTTGACTTTGCTAAGTTGAAAGGGGGGGAGGGGGCGCTTCAGACCCCTAGCATATTCTCACCATTCAGAGTGTAAGGTAGGCTTTCCAGGTTTAAAACTCGGAACTTTTTTTTGCTTTCCCTTTGAAAGAAACTAGTTTTATGTTTGTTGAATCTGTTGATGCAGATAATCCTCCTTTCCATTAAAGTTTCAGGGAGCTCCTCTGCATCCACACATGTGGCCTCATTACTCACTTTGATGCTGAGTGGGCCTAGACCAGTGTTTTTCAACCTTTTTTCCTCATAGCACACTTGAACCTACAGTTAAACTTCAGTGGCACACTTAAATTTGTGTGTTGATCAAAAAAGGAGTAAAAAAAAGAATATACTTACTGTGCTTTGAACTTTTTTCAAAAATAATTTAATTAATGATCTTTAAAAACTTTGTGGCACACAGATTGAAAATCACTTTCCCCACACTTAGCCTGTGGATTTTGAGCAAACTAGCCTTGTCCTGAATCAGTGTCAGGCCCCCAATAGGCAATACTTATCCCTGTCCCTTCATCTCTCACCTTAGCACATGTGCATACATTTTCTCATTCTGGCACTTTCCCTGGTCTCTCACTGAGGGTAATAAGTTCTACAAGGTGTGTGATTTGCTCTTTGTTCTTCAGAATGTTTTCAGCTGTCAGATGATTCATCCTGTACATGTATGCAGCATTTGTCTTTTTTTTTTTTAAATGCCACTTCATTTAAAAAGAATATATTTACTTTTGGTTCCATTATTGTTGTCCGTCTCCTTTACTAGCACTTTGAACACTTACTGTTTGGTGCCTATAGACATGAGGGGTTGATAGTGTTCATAGTACACCTCAGAGCCAGATGGTAGACTCAGTGAACACCTGGCCTACCAGGCACCTCCATGGCTCAGGCTAAGATGCCTACACATGGCACCTGATACTCTAGCACTAAGCCCCATGTTTATACTTAAAAGTAATAAAGCTTTTGTGACCCCAAGTTCCAACAAACACACCCACCCTACCTAATGTGTAGCTCTTGGAGGGTTAGGAGTACCCTTTGGTCTCATTTGTGTCCTCAGCTGCTAGCGTAGGACCTGGCATGTGGTGGTAGGTGTGCAGTGAGTTTTGTGAAGCAAAAGCTTAATGCCTCCTTGGTGAACCTTCCTGCCTCTCACCTCCTTCAGGTATTCCTGGTGCAGCCGGCGGCTGGTGGAAGAGCGTTACTCTTGGACCAGCCAGCTGTCGCCGGCTGACCTCATCCCCCTGGAGGTCCCTGCCAGTGCTGGCAGCCCCACCCAGAGAGATTGGCAGGAGCAGTTGGTGGTGGGCCACAACATTTGCTTTGACCGAGCCCACATCAGGGAGCAGTACCTGATCCAGGTAAGGTTCCTGGGGCCAGCAGCAGCATCTAACGTTGGGCGGGCTGGGAGCTCTGCTCTCAGTGGCCAGGGCAGGCACTGCTTTCCTGGCCAGTGTCTCCATCCCCTCAGCAGCCACCTGTTGCAGAGCTACCTGTTTACTGATTCTGTCGTCTGATATTTGTGTCCAACTGTACTATGCCCAGGCAGGCCCAGTATAGCATGTGAGTTGTCTCAGAGTGATAATGACCCTTATCTTTGTATAGTATTTTAGGGCTTAGTGTGGGTCTTGAAAGCTCTGAACCCCAGCCTAGGCTCACAGCTTGCCTTAGCCACTGATAGGCAGAGTGAACTCCTTAACATCTCTTAAGCTAAGCCTTAGTAAAAAGAGAGAGACTATAGAAGCTACCTCATAGGATTATTAGGAGGGTTTGAACAACACATATGTAGCAAACACTCCAAACTGAGCCCTGTGTGTAGAAACAGCAGTTCTTCATCTTATGAAAGTGCTTTTTCATTGTGTCTTCAGGACATCCCTGGGAGAAAGGCAGGACAGTAGAGAGCAACCTTTGCCTCTAGTCGAGGGTACTGAGGCTCAGACAGCCTTGTTGACTTGCCCAGGATAATAAAGCTTGTGAGTGCCAGGGCTGGGGGCCAAACCCCATAGCTCTGGAGGCCTTGTTTTGGCTACTTTATACCCAAGTTGCTCATAGCTGCTGGAAGTCAGGAAGAACTTACATATTGGGGCTGACTAGCCCTTAGTGACCTGGGTTTGGGAGGTCAGGCTACTCAAAGGTTGAGGGGCAAGCATAAGCAAGATGGAAGTTTCTTGTTGGGGCTGTATGCTGGGAGGGGATGCTGTATGAGCAACTGTGGTAGGTCTGGAAGTCAATGCCATTGAAGCAGAGGTAGGCTGACCCCAGAGCTGCAGCCTCCGTCCTTCCCTTTCCTCCTCCTCCTCCTCCTCAGGGCTCTCGCATGCGCTTCCTGGACACCATGAGCATGCACATGGCCATCTCAGGGTTAAGCAGCTTCCAGCGCAGTCTGTGGATAGCAGCCAAGCAGGGCAAGCACAAGGTCCAGCACCGCACACAGCGAGGCCAGAAGTCCCAGAGGAAAGCTAGTGGCCCGGTGGTGAGAACTTACTGTGGATGGGCAGGAGCAGGGTTCTTGGGACCCCTTCACAAGCCCAACTCTCTGCTTGAGGCCAAGCCAATCTGCCTTGTCCCTTGCTCTGGCCCAGATTTCATCCTGGGACTGGCTAGATATCAGCAGCGTCAACAGTCTGGCAGAAGTGCACAACCTCTATGTGGGGGGGCCTTCTTTAGAGAAGGAGCCTCGAGAAATGTTTGTCAAGGGCAGCATGAAGGACATCCGTGAGAACTTCCAGGTATGGTGCTGGAGAGGGATTCTGGGAAGGGCTATGGCAGAACTCTGGCTGAACTCAGGGACATACAGCTGCCAGGCCTGCCCTTATGACGTGGTGGTAGTGGGATGGCTGCCCACCCAGTGCCTTCCTGTCACTTCGTGCCAGGACCTGATGCAGTACTGTGCCCAGGACGTGTGGGCCACCCACGAGGTTTTCCAGCAGCAGCTACCACTCTTCTTGGAAAGGTGAGGGGGAACCCATGTGGATCTTGGGGAAGGTGAATTTCTGGTACCTGGGCCTGCTGTAATCAGGTAGTGCTAGTTCTTTCTCAGGCTGAGGACTTAGCTTTTCTAGACTGAAAGAATGCATCCCTTTGCTATCAGTGGTGTTCACCTGGGTTTTGGACTTGATGTCTACAGAGGCCTTGGGTGGGGAGGGCCAAGGGTTGGTGCTTGTGTTTCTTGCGCATAGTCCTGGTTTACTCTGTACCTTCTCTGAACTCAGATCCTGAGCCAAGGGCTTCTTATCCATCCTTCTTATGTTTATTAGTGAGTTAGTCTCCTGATGTTAGTCATAGGCATCAGCCAGATGTGGTTCAAATCTTGGCTTTTGTATCCTACTCATTTGACCTTGGTCAAGTTACTTAGTTTCTCTGAGCTTCATCATTCTCTGTGAAACTCATACAAAGGTACAATTGACCCTTGGACAATGTGGAGGTTAGAGTTGCTAGCCCTTATGCAGTCAAAAATGTAGGGATAACTTTCGACTTCCCAGAATTTAAGTACTAGTAGCCTGCTGTTTACCCAAAGCACCCTTACTGATAGGATGTGGTATGTATTATATACTATATTATTACCATAAAGTAAGTTAGAAAATATATTTATTATTTATTAAGTGGAAGTAGATCATTGTGAAGGTCTTCATTGTCATCTTCATGTTGAGTAGGCTGAGGAGGAGGCAGAAGAGGAGGGACTGGTCTGGCTGTCTCTGGGGTAGCAGAGGCAGAAATAAGCCCCTATTTAAGTGGACCTGTGCAGTTTAAACCCATGTTGTTATTCAAGGGTCACTGGGATTCCCCTGGTTTTGAGGTTCATATGTGATTATTCGGTGTATGGTGTTGGTAGTATAGTGCCTGGCACACAGTCATTACTCAGCAAGTGACAGCCATTTATTTTTGTGATTTGTGATTCCCACATGATCCCTGAGGATGAGATGGTATTCTTCCCATTTTATAAGTGAAGGAACTGAAGCTTAGAGAGATGAGGTCACTTACCCTGGGCTAGGTAGCAATAGAGCTGGAACTAAACCCCTGTGTATTTAACTATAGGGCTATGCCGCATAGGTGGTTGGGCAGGGGCTTGCCAAACTAGCTAAGGGTTTGGACCAAAGCTTTGCCTCCTATGGTCATTTATGGAAGCCCTTGGTGTTTGCCCCTAAGGTGTCCCCACCCTGTGACCCTGGCTGGCATGCTGGAGATGGGTGTCTCCTACCTGCCTGTCAACCAGAACTGGGAGCGTTACCTGGTGGAGGCACAGAGTACCTACGAGGAGCTCCAGCGGGAGATGAAGAAGTCACTGATGGACCTTGCCAATGATGCCTGCCAGTTGCTCTCAGGAGAGAGGTAACCAGGATCTAAGCAAGGGATAGGCAAGTGGGAGGCTGGGCCTTTGGCCCGCCCTTAGCCCTACCCTAGTGGACTGGCTCTGCAGGTACAAAGAAGACCCCTGGCTATGGGATCTGGAGTGGGACCTACAAGAGTTTAAGCAGAAAAAAATTAAGAAAGTGAAGAAGAAGGAGCTGACTACAGCCAACAAGTTGTCCATCGAGGGAGCTGGTGCCCCTGGAGGTCCCATAGATCAGGAAGGTGGGGAGCATGAGTGGGAAGGTAGGATGGGGTGGTCCCTGGGAAGGACCCAGGACCAGGGAGCCCTTGGAAGGGGTCACTCCAGCTTTCCAGAGAGGAGCAGATTGGGGTAGATCCTTCTGGGAGTTCTTTATCCTGGTCCTGATTGTCTCCCCTCACTTTACTTAGACCCTGGCCCCCCCAGTGAGGAGGAAGAGTTTCAGCAAGATGTCATGGCCTACACCAGCTTGCAGAAGCTGAAAGGGACCATAGAACTCCTGCCCAAGCGGCCCCATCATCTTCCTGGACACCCTGGGTGAGCCTTGTTCCCTCCCCAGCATATCCAAAGTCCACCCTTTTGCCCTTCTCAGGACATCCTCATCTGGGCTCCAATACAGAGATGGCATACGAGTGTGCTGAGTGCTTATTACCTTGCTGCCATTCATTCACTTCACCTTCCTGTCCTACTCCGCCTGGTTCTTTCTGGCTCTCTGGCTTATTGGAGTCATTCAGTAAAGTGCACTGAGCACCAGCCATGGCAGCCACAGGGGTATAGATGAGTATAGCTCCTCTTTTCTAGTAGCTCCTTTTTCCTGGGAGGAGCTGAACATTTAGTTCATCCAGTCTAGCTGGTGTTAATATATGTGGTGAAATACAGGGCGTGCAGTGTTGAGGCAGTTCTGACTGTGCCTGGGGAAAAAAGGGAAGACTTCTTTGAGGAGGTGACCTTTCATTTGCACCTCATAGAGAGTGGCAGAGATTAAAAAAAAAAAAAAAAAAAGGGCAGCCAGGGTAAACATTAGGGTGCTGACTTTACACTTGAATGACTGAGAGTGAGTGCTGTGGGCACTTGGCAGCCTCACCCTGTCTCATCCCCTATTCACAGCTTGTGAAAAACTAAACTCAGGGTGGCGGTGTGTTGCTGGAGCAGTGGGGAGGGCAGATCTGTTCCCTCCTCTGGCCAGAGTTACCCTGGATGAAATGGAGCTTGGGAAGGGGCCCAGCCCTCATGAGCTACGGTATGCTTGTGTGTCCTAGTGTCTGACTAGTCTAGTGAGACTGACTTAGGGCCTTTCCTTTTGAGATACTGGAATTATTCTAGGTGATTCCAACCAGAAAAGCTTCTAGTGTGGCTGGAGCATATCATGGAAGAGAGAATTTCACCCCACCACATCCTCCAAACCCCATGTGACACTGCTGTCTTCCTGATGGAACACAGGTGGTACCGGAAGCTCTGTCCCCGGCTAGATGACCCCACATGGACCCCAGGCCCCAGCCTGCTTAGCCTGCAGATGCGGATTACACCTAAACTCATGGCACTGACCTGGGATGGCTTCCCTCTGCACTACTCAGAGCGCCATGGCTGGGGCTACCTGGTACCTGGGCGGCGGGACAACCTGGCTGAGATGCCAACAGGTACCACTCTGGAGTCAGCTGGAGTGGCCTGCCCCTACAGGTGAGGAAGCAGGGGAGGGGGCTGGAGCCTAGGGAACCTTTCTGCTGGCTGGAGAAAACCAAGGTCAGCTCAGGCTAGCAGAGAGAGCTTGTGTCTAAGAATCTGTTTTCTAGCTCTTTTTTCCATGGCTACCCTCACCCTCAGCGGCTCAGAGGCCTGTTGGTGATGTTGAGATATTCAGAGTGGGGAGGACTAATGTTCTACTCTTGGGCCTGGCAGCACAGCTGCCTTCATAGGAACATGCCCAGGATGGTTGTTGGAAATAGTAGGGGAGGTAGACTTTTTTTCCTCTTTTTTTTTTTAGACAGAGTCCACTATGTCACCCTCAGTAGAATGCTGAAGCATCACAGCAACCTCAAACTCTAGGGCTTAAGTGATTCTCTTGCCTCAGCCTCCCAAGTAGCTGGGACTACAGGCACCTGCCACAATGCCTGGCATTTTTTGTTGTTGTTGCAGTTGTCGTTGTTTAGCAGGCCAGGGCTGGATTCGAACCCACCACCCTCGGTGCATGTGGCTGGTGCTGTAAACACTGTGCTATGGGCGCCAAGCCATTTTCCTTTTTTTGAGTATAATTTGAGTGCTAATTATGGGCCAGACATTGTGTTAAACTTCTTACAGTGCTTCACTCATTTGTTTCCCAGGCAGCCCCATGAGATAGGATGGTGATCCTCATTTTATAGTTGAGAAAGGCCTGGGGAAGTCAGTTGACATGCAGGTGTTGGGGAGAAGCCACGGCACTTGTATTAGCCCAGAATTAATGAATCCTGGCTCTGCAGGACAGGCTGAGTCACTTATGGGACCTTTGTGTGTGTGTGTGTTTGAGACAGAGTCTCTGTTGCACTTGTTAGAGTGCAGTGGCATCATAATTCACAGCAACCTTAAACTCGTAGGTCAAGAGATCCTCTTATCTCAGCCTCCATAGTAGCTAGGACTACAGGTGCCCGCCACAACACCTGGCTATTTTATTTAGAGATGGGATCTTGTTCTTGCTCAGGCCTGTGGGGCCTTTGGATGGAAGGGGCTAAGATCAACCTTGCTCCTTTGAGCCTGATAGTGGGTGTGTGGGCAGGAGTAAGCTTGGGGCTGGGGCCTGGCTGACTTCCACTGTGCCCCTAGAGCTTCCTTCTCAAGGAGGTGGCAGCTCTGTGATAGAAGAGGAGCTTTGATTTGAGTCAGACCAGGCCTTGAAGCCCAGCCTGTCCTCAGTATGCTATGTCATTGTTGGTTTGTCACTCCTTGTCTAAAACCCAGGGAATGTACCATCCACTTCTGCCTCAGACCTGATTCTAAGGACTAAACAAAGGGAATTGTGGAGGCTCCCAGTGAGCTGCCTGGCCCAGAGTGGGTATCTTGTAATCAGCAGCTGCTGCTCTGTTCTTTGCGCAGAGCCATCGAGTCCCTGTACAGGAAGCACTGTCTTGAACAGGGGAAGCAGCAGCTGGAGTCCCAGGAGGCAAGCTTGGCTGAAGAGTTCCTGTTCACTGACAGTAGTGCCATGTGGCAGACGGTGAGGCCAGGCTTAGACCTTGAGGTCTGGGGAGGAGGTGTCTGTTCTCTTAAGAAAGGGACAGCCCTTTTGGATGGGAGGCTGGCACTGGTTGCTTACCCCAGACTGGCCTGGGATGAGTACCCTGCCTGGAGGGACTGGTGGATTTGGGCCCACCCGGCCCCCCGTTTCACTGCCTTGGTCCCTGGGCCTGTCCAGGTGGAAGAACTGGGCTACTTAGAAGTGGAGCCTGAGGCCAAGATGGAGAACACGGGAGCTGTGTTGGCAGGTCAACCTCAACCTCTGGTGAGCGAGACACCTGCTCAAGGGTTCTCTGGGTGGGTGCTGGGCAGCACCAGCTTCCTCATGCCCATGTACCTCCCTAAGAACCAGAGTTCTCTAGGTCTTGTGGGGTTTGTAAATGTTGCCATACCCCTGGGTGGCACCACACATGGGAGGCTGAGGAGGAAACCTGAGATCTCAGGGCCACCCTGTCATTTCCTAGCTTACCTGTGTACAGTTCCAGACCCTTTTCCCACCTCCCACCCCATGGCCCTTGCCAAATGCAGGTGCTGCAGCAGGGTCTGACCTAGGTGTGTGGCCCCTACAGACTGCTGCTGGTAGTCGCAAGGCCAGTCAGCCCACCTATCACCATGGCAACGGACCTTACAATGATGTGGATATCCCCGGCTGCTGGTTTTTCAAGCTGCCTCACAAGGTGTGTGGTGTCTTCACTGAGTTCAAGGCCCACAGCAGGTCTCCAGCATGACTCAAACTAGGAGACTGTCCTTTTTTACATATGATACCTAGTAGTGGGACAGTGATTTCAGGCAAATATCCTCATCCCTGAACATTTTTTTTTTTTTTTTCCTGAAAATTGGGTGGTGAGGAACATGTGGCATTCATGTCTGGCACTTCTGTACATGATCAGTCCTACTGACTGGTTTCTTATTATAGAGGAGCCAGGTTTGCTCATGTCTGAATGTCTTATTGCCTCTGTGTATGTATGTGTGTGAGAGAGATGTAATCAAGGATATGCCCCAGACTGCAGAGCTCAGTGTTGAGAGCCGCGTAGGTGCCCATATTGGTTCCCCACCCAGGGATCTGCCACCTGCCACCATCCTTTGCTTCTCTGTCCTCTGCAGGATGGTAATAGCTGTAATGTGGGCAGCCCCTTTGCCAAGGATTTCCTGCCCAAGATGGAGGATGGAACCCTGCAGGCTGGCCCAGGAGGTGCCAGTGGGCCCCGTGCACTAGAAATCAACAAAATGATCTCTTTTTGGAGGAATGCACATAAACGCATCAGGTAGGCCACCATGGGCTTTTCATTACCTCTGATCAGATTTCTGCCATCCTGGGACTCCTTTCCCCCCTTCCTACAAAGGCCAGGCTACTCTGGGCCTTTTGCCATGGACCTTGGGCAAGTCTCTCTCCAGCTTGTTTCTGCATTTATATAAAACGAATGGTGCTGTAGGACCTTGATGGTCTCTCAAATCTTCAGAACCCTAGAGCCCGGGGGTGTGGCTGTCTCTCATATCTTCAGAACCCTAGAGCCAGGGGGTGTGGTTGAGGACCATGGCGAGCTGGGGGCTTGTTAAGCTCTTTTAGGGGCTGGGAGCTGGGTCTTGTGGTCTGGGAATGGCAAATGGATTCATCCTGAAGGCCATTTCCAAGGTGGTTGTGGCCATCAGCACACTCTTGTGAGCAGTGTGCTTTGATGGGTTGGTGAAGTCTGTCCTGGCTGTGGAAAGTAGTGGTGGAAATCTGGCTTCTGGATACCTGGAAATGGAGGCAGAAGCTGCCAGAAGCCTGGCCAGGTTCCAGAAGGCTTATGCTCCTGGGCCCCAGGCCTTAGGTGGGCCAGGGTTCACCTTGAGTCAAGTTAGTGAGGCTGAGCAATGAGGGAATACAGCAGCCCTGAAGCTGAGTGGGTGATGGTCTTGGTGGGATAAGAGGTAGATTCCACTTCCAATGACACTGCTGATCCTCTGTGTGTATCTATAAGCTCTCAGATGGTGGTGTGGCTGCCCAGGTCGGCTCTGCCCCGTACTGTGACCAGGTATGGTGTGTTGCTTGGTTGTGGGGATAGAATTGAGTTTGGGGTGAGTCCTAGGGCCAAGACTCACTTTTCTCTGCCACCAGGCATCCAGACTACAATGAGGAAGGCTGTTACGGGGCTATTCTGCCCCAAGTGGTGACTGCTGGTACCATCACACGACGAGCTGTAGAGCCGACATGGCTTACTGCCAGCAATGCCCGGGTATGTGTCCTCTGAATTTGCAGCTCCTGCTCTTCCTCTTCTAGGTGACCAGAAACTGGGACCTCAGAGGGCAAGAAGAATGAAAAGGAACCTGGGTCCAGTGGGACTCTAATTCAAATTTGGCTTCATGATTGTGGCCATTCCTTTAGATGTATTCAGGGCACTTGCTTCTGACCAATGACAGGCAAAGTAGCCACAGCTGTGGTGGTGATGAGGCCATGTGGGTGAGAGACCTAGATAGGGCCAGTGTTAAGAGAGTCTCTGGACTGTGGAGTTTGGACCTGCCTGGCACTCTTAAAGCCTCCCTCTCAGCAGGCTCTAGCACTTTTCTTTTTTTTGCAGTTTTTGGCTGGAGCTGGGTTTGAACCTGCCACCTCTGGCATATGGGGCCAGCACCCTACTCCTTTGAGCCACAGGTACCACCCAGGCTCTAGCACTTTTTCAGTTGACTCTGGCTCCAGGAACAGGGCAGGAGTTGTCTCACTTGGGTGTGTAGGTGGGCCTGACCTCACTTTTCTTACAGCCTGACCGAGTAGGCAGTGAGTTGAAGGCTATGGTGCAAGCTCCACCTGGCTATGTCCTTGTGGGTGCTGATGTGGACTCCCAGGAGCTGTGGATTGCAGCTGTGCTTGGAGATGCCCACTTCGCTGGCATGCATGGTAAGAAGGGCGGGAGGCATTCCAGTCTCTTAGGGCATTGGTGGCTGGGCAAAATGTTCTGAGCTTTCTCACTGCTGCTGCCTTATCCTGCAGGCTGTACAGCTTTCGGGTGGATGACATTGCAGGGCAGGAAGAGTAGGGGCACTGATTTACACAGTAAAACAGCCACCACAGTGGGTGTCAGCCGTGAGCATGCCAAAATCTTCAACTACGGCCGCATCTACGGGGCTGGGCAGCCCTTTGCTGAGCGCCTACTAATGCAATTCAACCATCGGCTTACCCGGCAAGAAGCAGCTGAGAAAGCCCAGCAGATGTACTCTGTCACCAAGGGCATTCGCAGGTAGAGTCCCTCTCCTAACCATGTTATTGTCCAGAACCTCAGGCCTGCTTTACTGCCCTGCTTCCATATTATCTTTTGTCCCTTACCTTAGCCCTTTCTTGGTCCTTCTCCTCTTTTACGGGAGGGGCATGACTCCAGGGTAGTGTTGGAAATTGGGTGAGGTGGTATGTGAACACTATTAGCCCAGGGTGTGTGGCATAGAGGCGGCACTCCCATGCAACAATCGTGCTGACACTATCTCCAGGTATCGGCTGTCAGAAGAGGGTGAGTGGCTGGTGAGGGAGTTGGACCTCCCTGTGGACAGGACTGAGGATGGCTGGATTTCCCTGCAGGATCTGCGCAAGATTCAAAGAGAAGCTTCACGGAAGTGAGAACTTATGTGTTAAGGATGTGGGGAGGAGTCTGGCTGGCTTCAGAAGAGCTCTGTGATGCTTTTGTTTAGTTGAGATGCTAAAAGACAAAGTGTCTTCTTTGTTCCTGGTCTTCCAGGTCCCGCTGGAAGAAGTGGGAGGTGGTTGCTGAACGAGCATGGATTGGGGGCACAGAGTCAGAAATGTTTAATAAACTGGAGAGCATTGCCACGTCTGACAAGCCATGTACCCCTGTGTTGGGCTGCCGCATCAGCCGAGCCCTGGAGCCCTCAGCTGTCCAAGGGGAGGTATCTTACTATTTTTGGAACATAGAAAGAGGTGGCACAGAGAAAGCAGGGGAGGGCTCCCTCTGGGCCTCACCTACCAGAGTTACTGGTGTGTGGCAGAGCCCCTCTCACACGTGCTCACCTTTCTTTCTAGTTTATGACCAGCCGTGTGAACTGGGTGGTGCAGAGCTCTGCTGTGGACTACTTACACCTCATGCTTGTGGCTATGAAGTGGCTATTTGAGGAGTTTGCCATTGATGGGCGTTTCTGCATCAGCATCCATGATGAGGTTCGTTACCTGGTGCGGGAGGAGGACCGCTACCGAGCTGCCCTGGCCCTGCAGATCACCAACCTCCTGACCAGGTACGCGGGGCCCATGGCCTTTCTGGCCTGGCCATGTACTCCTGTGTGGGCTTGGGGGAAAGCCATTTCAGCCAGGCTGGGCGGTTTTGAGTTTTCATCCCCAAATGAATGTTTTAGCTTTTGTCTTTAAGTTTATGAAAAGTAAAAAATTGATCTCAATAAGAAATTTGTTGGGTTTGAAAGTGTTACATATCAAGACTAGCTTGCTGAGGGAGTGACAAGATCAAGAGAGCCCTTCCAGAGAGTGCATCTCAATGTGTGTTCCCTAGGAACATACCTTCCTGTTGACTTTTCTCAATTCAATTTTTTACCCATATTCTAAGTGCCAAAAGTTATTTTGCTAACAAATTATATGGGGAAACTCAAATGTAAATTTAAAAATATCTTATATATATTTTATATATTGAGTTGTATTTTCTTGTAGTAAAATTCCTAGTTCATATGGATGAATTAAATATTACCGTTCCATGTTGCTCTGCCACTCAGAACCAGTTTGGGAACCATGATCTATCCTGATTAATGGGTAAATAACAAATGTTTATGATATTCAACATTGTCATCATTGCCCTCTTAAATCATCTCTTGGGGGTTATACTTAAAGCTAACAAAAAGTGCTCATTTATTCCTCAGACTCTGGCCTAATACTGGAAAGTAGTTTTTTATATCAATAAAATGTACCAAACTGGAAGAAAAAATAAAGTGTGTTGAGTCTGTAATTGCATTTCAGCATCTCATTGGGAGGTTAGGCTGCTGGCTAGAAGACGGTGGTAGTGCTTCCACTTTCTTGGCTTAGCTACATGAACAGAGGGGGCTGGTCCAGGGGAGGCCCTAAGGGATACGAAGTTGTTTGTCTTCAAAGAGTGATAAGTCTGTGTTCGTAACAGGGACATGACTATGAGAGGAGATTGGGTCTCTTTCAGGTGCATGTTTGCCTACAAGCTGGGTCTGAATGACTTGCCCCAGTCAGTCGCCTTTTTCAGTGCAGTTGATATTGACCAGTGCCTCAGGAAGGAAGTGACCATGGACTGTAAAACCCCTTCCAACCCAACTGGGATGGAAAGGAGATACGGGATTCCCCAGGGTGAGCACATTTGTTCCTTTATGCAACGGATGTATGTTAGGTAGACTAGAAAGTGGTCTTCGAAACAGGAAGCTTGGGGCACCAGAGAAGAAATTCACTCTTGGCTTGTGCTATAATCTAGGCTACTTCAGTTTATAAAGTGCTCTAGGTCCAAAATGAATGTATGTTTCTAAAAAGCCTTTATAGTAAATGAAGATATCAGAGCTTCAAATATTTCACCTATACCTGTTCCCAACTTTAGCCACACCAGAAATGTTGTTTTTTTTTTAATTTTTAATTTCAGCTTGCTTGTTCATTCTTCTTCGTTTGAACTACTCTTTTTGTTGTTGTTGTTCATTTTCTTCTTCCTCTGGTGATGCTCTGTCCCATTGCCTCTCCAGTACCTGGGATTACAGACGCCCACCACAACGTCCGGCTGGTTTTTTTTTTTTTTTTTTTTTTTTTTTGATGTTAGTAGAGATGGGGGTCTTACTCTGGCTCACTGGTGCTCATACTAGTCTCGAACCTCTAAGCTCAGGCAATCCACCCGTGTCGGCCTCCCACAGCGCTAGGACTACAGGTGTGAGCCACCACACCCAGCCGGTTCTTTGCTTTTTTTTTTTGGTTGCAGTTGTCACTGCTGTTTTAGTTGAAACCCACCACTGTCGGTATATGCGGCCAGCGCCCTACACACTGAGCCACAGGCGCCGCCCACCAGAAATGTTTTAAAGAGGATTTATTGTATAAAGTCAAAGTGCATTCTTAGGTTGATTTTTTTTGGTGAGTAAATCCAAAAGCTTATTTTCTATTTTAAATGTATCTAAAACAAACATACAAAAAGAAAACTGAACCCACCTAACATGTTACATTACTATTCCTGGCAATTCATTCTCAACCCTTTCACCCTCCATTTTGACCTTAAGTTTCTTTTCACTTCTGAAATCTCAGTTTTTGAGGAGGCGTCCTAACGAGTTTGCACTGTCTTTCAGGTGAAGCGCTGGATATTTACCAGATAATTGAACTCACCAAAGGCTCCTTGGAAAAACGAAGCCAGCGTGGACCATAGCTCTGCCTGGAGGCACTGTATTTGCTCCTGTGGAGCTTCATGGGGTGGTGCAGGCTCCCAAACTCCAGGCTTTCAGCTGTGCTTTTTGTAAAAGGGCTTGCCTAAGGTCAGCCACCTTTCAGTAGCAAGACCTGCCAAGAAGATTATTTCTAACTGAAGGTGCAGTTGAATTCAGAGGGCTCAGAACTAAGAAGCCATGCTTGGTTTGGGGTATTAAGACAAGGGGCACTGTTGCTTGTTGAGTGAAGAAAGGAAGCTGAAGCCCCAAAGTTCACATTAACTCAGGCATTTCATTTCTTTTTTCCTTTTCTTCTTGGCTGGTTCATTCTGTCCCCCATGTTCTGATGCAGTGCCCTAAAAGGGGAGAGAAGTAATGCTCTGATGATAAACCTGCACAAAGGCAGTGAAAATAAAAATACACAAAACCCTTTATATTCTCCTCAAAGCCTGCGTTAGTCACGCTTTCCCTCTCATGGGAGATAATTATGCTGAGGGGGAGGCCTCCAGAGTACAGAAGGGCAGTGCCAAGACGTTCCCTTAGGACTTCTGTTACACTAAGGAGACTCATGGGACAAGATAGAGAAGCAACAGGCATCATAATGCTACCTAACCCTTCTGAACATAAATGCCAAGTAGGTAAAGGAAATTGATGTAGCCAATACATTAGTACATTAGGGCCTGGAATATGATAATATAAAGAAGATAGGTTAAAAGGTTTTGAGAAGTCAGAAATCCAGGGCATTTTATGTAAATTTATAGTTTTGAAATAGGAGTAGGCTGATTTGCTGATTTTAAACAAACCCAAGATGATAGTATTATTAGGTGCCAAGATAAGGAAAACACTGAACTGCTTCAAAAATGCTACAGGGATGGGGGTAAGCTATAACTGGTGGGGCTATAGGAAGAGTAACAAACCAAAAGGACAAGAGGATTGGAACTGGAATGACATGAAGGAAGCCCTAACCAGACAGTAAAAATGGTCCTGCTCTGAATGAGAACATGATGTGAGAAGTGAACTGGTTTCTGAGCCCAGCTGTACCTCTAGCTGATTTAAAACCATCCAGTGGTTTAAAAGATAACAGGAATGACTTGGTGCAGGTAGCACAACAGTTAGGGCACCTGCCACATACACCAAGGCTGGCAGGTTCGAAGCTAGCCCAGGCCTGCTAACCCAATGACAACTGCAACAAAAAAAATAGCCAGGCATTGTGGTGGGTGCCTATAGTCCCAGCTACTTAGGCACTTATGCCCAAGAGTTTGAGGTTGCTGAGTCCTCTACTGAGGGTGATACAGTGACTGTTTCAAAAAAGTAAATAAATAACAGGGATCACCATATATGGTGGCTCACACTTGTTAATTCTAGGACTCTGGGATGCAGAGGCAGGTGGATTGCTTGAGCTCAGGAGTTTGAGACTAGTATGAGCAAGAGGGACCCCCATCTCTACTGAAAATAGCTGGGTATTATGGTGGGCACCGGTAGTCCCCATTACTGTATCCCAATTTTACTTATATTCCAGTAATCTGAAATGGAGGCTGAAGCGAGAGGACTGCTCTAGAGTTTGAGGTTGTTGTATACTAGGTTGATGCCACCACACTCTACCCATGATGACAGAGTGAGATTCTGTCTTTAAAAAAAAAAAAAAAAAAAAAACAGGACCCACAGCAAGAAGTTTTTTTTTTTTTTTTTAAGAGACAAGAGTCTGTCTTTGTCACCCTCTGTAGAGTGCTCTGCTGTCACAGCTCATAGCAACCTCCAGCTCTTTGGATTAGAAGATTCTCCGGCCTCCACCTCCCAATTAGCTGGGACCATAGGCACCTGCCACAATGCCCGGCTATTTTTTGGTTGCAGCCATCATTGTTTGGTGAGCCCAGGCTGGATTGGAACCCGCCAGCTCAGGTGTATGTGGCTGGCACCTTAGCCGCTTGAGCCACAGGTGCCAAGCCAAGACATTCTTTTGTCACAACTCTTCTTGGAAATGTCTAACAAAAATGTATACAAATTTGGGCAATTTCATAGGATTCTGTGTGGTCCAAAATTTTATACTTCTCTTGAGAGTCCTTAGCTTTCATCTTTGACCACCTTTTAGCCCTTTCCCCAGCTGCTGGATGTTGTTGCCCTTCCATTAATTGGAGGCTGTGCCCAGACAGTCTACTTAGCAACCAGCTATGTTGAAGCAGAAGCAGGCACTGACCTCTTCATTTTCATCTTCCCCATCTCCTCGAAGAACCAGGTCCAGGATGTTTCCTTTGATTTTGAAGTCTCTTGAAGTGCTGAGCTTTATGTGCTGCATCAGGTTCACCTGTGACAAGATTGTAAGCACAGGAATATTTTCCTACTCAGGTCCCGCCAGGACACCTTAAATCATTTTTAGTGTACTTCTGACAAACCCTTCAGTTCCTACTTAAAGTAAGCACATACCCACTTGACTGATTTTCCTTACATGTTTGGATTCAGACTGTCAGATAAAGCAAAGAAATAAATGGATTGTAGTCTGTTTTCCCACTGCAGTTGCACTGCTTCCATTTGCCAGATCCCCTTAATAGGGTAAATGTAAATGGTAACAAATTAATGCTTACCCTGGACTTCTTAGAAAGGTGGATGAGGTATTTTTCATACTGTTCAATGGCAAAGATGAGGTTAGGGATTGGCTTGGTTTCCCGAAGAACTCTAGCCTAAGGGCAAAGAAGATAAGACGACTTAAATTTCAGGTTCAGTGGTTTTTCTTTCTTTCCTATGTTTGTCCAACAGGAAATTCAATGGTTTTTAAGGTTTTCCTGTGAAGCTGTCAAGTTGCAGAAATGTGTGCAACCTTGTGGGGAAATTTGTCTCTCAATTAAATGCACTTTTACTTACATACCAGTAATCAGAAATTTTTGGCAGTTCAATCACAAAAGACTCAAATGCTAATAGAGATTATTGTACCAATTGTTTCTATTTGTATTACTAAGTATTTATTATCTAGGGACTGGCTGAGGAAGGCAAGAATATTTACAGAAATTACTTGCTTCTCTGACTTTGTATTTTAAAACAAAGCATCTTCCCCAGCACTAGCTCTGTTTCCTTTTTCTAACCTGCACGTGAGTTTTCACTGCTTAGTGAAACTTTCCCTCCAATTTGAACTGTAATTTATAGATCCTTCCAAATTTTTTTTAATGTGTATATGTTTGTACATGTTTTTTATTTTATTTTTTTGAGACAGAGTCTCACTCTGTCACCCTGGTAGAGTGCTGTGGTGTTATAGCTCACACCAACCGCAAACTCTTTTTTTTTTTTTGAGACAGTCTCACTGTGTTGCCCTGGGTAGAGTGCTATGGCATCACAGCTCATAGCAACCTCAAACTCGGGCTTAAGTGATTCTCTTGCCTCAGCCTCTCAAGTAGCTGGGACTACAGGTGCCCACCACAATGCCTGGCTATTTTTTCTTGGTTGTAGTTGTCATTGTTTGGCAAGCCTAGGCTGGATTCAAACCTGCCAGCTTTGGTGTATGTGGCTGGCACCCTAGCCACTTGAGCTACAGGCACAGGGCCCCAACCTCAAACTCTAGGCTCAAGTGATCCTCTTGCCTCAGCCTCCTGAGTAGCTGGGACTATAGGTGCCCAACACAACATCCAGTTACTATTTTTTAGAGATGGAGTCTCACAGGACACTGTACACATCAGTCTTTTTGTTAATATCTTGGAGGTAACTATAACTCAATGTTTAGATTTGTATTTTTTCCCCATGTCTGCACAGTATCTAGTAGAAGTGGACTGTAATCTATTACATTTAGCTAGTCCTGTATTAATGTATATCTTAATTATTTCCAGCATTTTACTTCTGTAAGCATGGCCAGGTGTGGTGGCTCACTCTGTAATCCTCGCATTTTAAGAGGCCAAGGTAGGAGATCACTTGAGGCTAGTAGTTTGAAACCAGCTTGGGCAACATAGCAAGAGCCCATCTCCTGAGGGGTAAAAAAAAGGGCAGAGTGATAGCATGTGCCTATAATTACACCTGGCTACTTAAGAAGCTGATGCAGAAAGGATCCCTTGAGTCCAGGAGTTCAAGGTTGTGGTGAGCAATGATCCTGGATGACAGAGTAAGACCTTGTCTCTAAACAACAATAAACGTTGCAAGGACCATCCCGTACACATGCGTTTATATCCTAAAAGTGAAATTGTTAAAGCAGTATATGTATCTCCTAGAGTTCAGTAGTTACTGCCAAACTGTCCCCTTGAGAAATTTCACTCATTTTTGCCTTTCCCAGCAATATACTAAATACTCACTTTTCTATGCCCTCACCAACTCTTACAGATTAATTCTTTAGAGAGTACCTTTTGCAGTCACCAGCTTTTCCTAAAAACAATTTCTTTCCAATGGGTATCCTAAGCTATCTCACTATTTATATTTCAGCTCAAGATGTTCTAGTGATTCCTGAATAAAATGTGTTTTGGTTCAGAAGAAAAAGTAAGATGATCCATTTGATAATAAAGTCCACTAATTAAGAAGTAGACATATATACCACATACACACTTTTTGGTAACAGTTTTACTGAGAGAATTCACATACCATATGACTCATAGTGTACAACTGAGTAGGGTTATTTAGTGTACAGGTAGTCCCCAAGTTACGTCCAAATTACATATTACAAATCCCTGAGTTACAAATATCTGAGTGACTTACAACTAGCACTTAACAAATGGAAGCTTTTACAGGTAATAGGTAAAGGTACCAGTTACAACTTACATACAAATTCAACTGAAGAACAAACCTATAAAACCTATCTCATAACCTGGGGACTGCCTGTATTTAGGATTGTGCAACCATGACCACAATCAATTTTATGTTTTTATCATGCCAAAATAAATCTGATACACTTTTTAGCTGTCATCCCCGTCTCCCCATCTGCCTAACCCACCTAGCTCTAGGAAAACCACTAATCTAGTTTGCCTTTTCTAAACATTTCATATAAATGGAATCATAATATGTAGTCTTTTTGTGAATGGCCTCTTTTAACATATTTTCAAAGTTCACCAGCAATCATATTTTAATGACCAGCTCAGCAGCTTACCATGGCTGTAGCAACAACAGCAGTTTTCTCCTTTTTCTTCTCTCCTGTGTGCTTCGGGCCCTGACTGTTCTTATTCTAAAGAAATAGAAACACATTTTCTCATTCCTGAAGATTTCTCTGTAGATCTAGCAAGCTAGTGGTAATTTTTCTAGGTCATTCCAACAGGGTATGGGGACTTGAATCTGGATTATCTGTGCAACAGATGCTGAAAGATGGAGAACATTTAAGATCCTTTGTAATCTGCAGATACTTTTCTTTTTTAAATAGCTCTGGAAGCTAGTGCATGGAGGTTGAGGGTAAGACTAAGCATTACTACACTGGGCCAGCCAAGGGGCTGGTGAAGTAAAGGATAGTTAAGATGAGGACTATCAAGGTGTTAGCAGGAATAAATTTCTATTTCAGCCAGCTGCTTAAAAGGGTTCTATAAAGAAAAGAAAGCTGAGAAGCTTGTTGCAGGGGCCTGTAGTCGCCTCGCTGATGGGCAATTACCAGATATATCTTATGTACGATAGTTATGTTTGAGAGGGCTTAAAGGGTCACATGAACACTTCCCTGTGTTGTAGATTACTGGGTAATAAAGAGCTCCTGGAGAGAAAAGAACAAACAAAGAAACAAGTATAGGATTCTGATAAGGCAAAAGCAAATCAAGACTTGATTCAGGAAAGACTAGGGTGAAAAACCACCCAAGTGTGCGGTACATAAGTTTTTATCTCAAAGTGAGTTCTGTAACTTATAGGAAAAAAGGAACACATCATGCTCCACGGGGACAATTAAGGAATAAAAGACCTCAAAATAAAAAGAAGCCATGCTACCAGAACCATGAGAGAAACAGGAGGCCTGTTCCACACGATTGTTCTAGAAAATAAGGAACAACAGAAATTCCAGAGGGGATACTGTGGGGAAATCTACTTTTGGCCCTGAAAGGATGATAGAATGGTGAAGCCCTATTAAGGGAGGGCAAGTAGCCACAGTTATACCTCACCTAACCAAATGGGAAGGGAACCACCTTTTCAGAGGTTGTATCTAAGATGGGACCCTGTCTACCATCCATTCCAATTGGTCCAGGGAAGGCTAAGATTAGAACCAGAAGAGAAGCAGGATGCTAAGCGTTTTGGAGTAATGGTTTTCACTGCTTTCTTGCCATTGAGATCAAAGGTGGTTAAGGAAAAAAGAAAGGGCTATAAGAATAATAGCTCTGGAAGATGTGGCAAATACAATTCCCATTTCTAGAAGAGAGCTGGAGTTAATGGAACCATGGGTTCTTGCCCAGGGGCATTCATTAAATATATCTATCTCACAAAGAGAGAAAAATGTTTGCCTGCAGATAAGCTAGTCAGGAAGGCTTTAAGTCACATAAATGGAAAAGGGAGAAAATAATATGAAACTGTTTTTTGTGTAATGTGGGGAAAAAGAATAGCAGCCTAGGAGATACCTAGTGATTCACAGAAAAAAATGTCTGAGAATGGGGTCAGAAATACAAAAGGCTAAAATCATCCAGTATTTTACAATCACCAAGTATCAAGTATGACTCCAGATAGCAGGAGATGACAAACTATAACCGTTAAGTGTGGACCACTGCCTGTTTTTGAGAATAAAGTTTCACTGGAACACAACCATGCTTATTTATTTGCATATTATCTATGGTTGCTTTCATGTTGTAACGCAGAGCTAAGTAGATGTATAGCCTGCAAAGCCTAAAATATTTACTATCTGGCTCTTAACAAAAAAAGTTGGCTGATCTCTACTGTACAGTCAAACTAGGTGGGTTCAAGTCTCAGTTTAGCTGTCTGTTCTTGAACATTTCAATTAACCTCTAACCTTTTCCAATTACTTACATGGGGATAACTATTGATCACAAAGTACAGTTAGGATAAATGAGGTGATGCATGAAAAGACCTTACCACCAGGCACAAGGTAAGGGTCTCTAAATGTTAGATGAACTAATAAAATGAATAGACCAAGTGATTTGTGGATTACAACAAAGGTAGTAAATATGGTCTAAAAGAGAAGTGTTTCCCAAACTATACTCTAGTGTTCCATAATGTTTGTCATTAAAAAGAGCAAATGTTGGGGCGGCACCTGTGGCTCAAAGGAGTAGGGTGCTGGCCCCATATGCCAGAGGTGACGGGTTCAAACCCAGCCCCAGCCAAAAACAGCAAAACAACAACAACAACAACAACAAACAAACGTTCCTGAATAGGTTTGGAAACTGATGTTGGAACTCTTAGCACCTTTAATATGCTAATGGATAAGGGACATCATAAATCTCTTAAGATAAAAAAAATAGTATATTTCTCATTGAATGCCTCCTTTTTTGAGGACTGTCTTGGTCTATGTGAAAATGTGGCCTTAGAGGCAACATGAAGACTTAGAGATCAGGAAACTCAAAAAGCCCAAATTTGGGAATGGAGGGATATATCCTACATTCAGCAACCGAGTTATCTGACAGAGGGGACAGGCACAAACACAAGTATAAGGTCTAAGAAAGCATGCTTGCAAGCATTTGGGTGAGATAAATAACAAGACCACAGGTAATAGTTTGATGAGAGTAACACTGTGCCTGGCTGGACGTGGAAATGGATAATACATTTCTGACCCACATTATAAAGCTGGTACAAAGGCAAGGTGACAGCCTCAACTATCAGCCCATTTTGAATTTCTTCAGCTAAATCCAGACGATGGGCCACTTGGTCATTGATTCTCAAGGGGAGAGGAAGTGGTCCTTAGTACACCCAATGACGCAAGTTACCAAGAGAAGGATGCTCTGAGTGTGGAGGGATACAGAGGGAGAAAACAAGTGAAGCATCAGTATTAAAGTGATCATAATCCATTGTTTTAAAATCGTTTCTCAAATCTTCACATGATCTTAGCCAAAAGGCCGAGAAGCGCTAAGTTTCTCAAATCTTGACTGAAAGATCAATACACCTAAGATACTTTCATTGAAGTGACCAAGTGGCCTTCAGAGACAGTATGTCCTCTTATCATTACTTGTTTTTAAGCTATTAGTTCTCAACCAGGGGTGATTTTTCCCTTAGGGACATTTGGCAATTTCTAAAGACATTTTTGGTTGTCATGACTAGGGAGACTGCTATTGGTATCTGGTAGGTAAAGGCCAGGGATGCTGCTAAACATCATGAAATACACAGAAAAGGCCCCACAAAAAGGATTTATCTGGCCCAACATGTCAATAGTGGTGAGGTTTAAAAACCCTGGTTTAAGCATATGCTAACGGAGATTCAAGTACTCAAAGAATCTGATGGTATTTAGCACCAGATGACACTGTTTTTTTGCAGTTTCTGGTCAGAGCTGGGTTTGAACCCAACCACCTCCAGCATATGGGGCCAGCGCCCTACTCCTTTGAGCCACAGGTGCCGCCCTACCAGATGATACTTTTTAAAAGTCCATTTTCTCTTCACCTCTTTGAAAGTGCTATCTATTTTGCCATTTGATCTCAGCCCTTCGCCATGTGCTTGCTGCTACTTAAGTCACATCCCTGAAGGATGCTGAATGGCATGGACTTTCAGTGACCCAGAAATAAACCAAGTTCCTGAGCCCAAGCATGCTAGTTTCCTTCTCTACTCCCAACACAAGCTATCAAAAGCTTGCTTTCTCCAAATTAAATGAAATGGTTTTCTTTCTATAAATAAGATCCTGCTGCAAAGCCTTCAAAAGCCTTGGCTTAAACTCAGACAGGCACCCCCGACTTTGAGTAAGCAGGGAAGAAATTTTATATACATTTGGCTCAAGCAGTTCCCTGGGCATGTAATAAATTCTTTCTGAAGATCTATTTTGTTATTGCCTCTGAATCACATACCTGTACATAAGAAATGAAAGAATAACATAAGGGGGTCAGATGAGAACCAGACAGCTTCACCTGCAACAAGGAGAAGGATACAAATGTAACTTGCAATAAAATACTTGCCCCTTCTTGGGAAAGGATTTCTCCACTCACCAGCTTTTCCATATTTTTCGGAATTCCTCCAGAGCTCCAACACGCCTGGAGATACTAAGGACAAAAGATTACTAGATTTAGCAGACCATCCTAAGAAACTATGGGGGACTCTTGCAGTGAGCTTATGGAGTATGACTCATTACTCTGACTGGAGAGGGAAAATACAAGCCTTCCTTTTTAATCTCCAAAGTTCTTAAGCTTTCCAGACAATAAGCAATGAGGGGTTTACTTATGACTTGCTTAGCTCACTGTCTTAAAAATCCTTCAAGGCAAGAGTTCCTGCATTTAAGAAACCAATGACTTTGCTGAGTGTCCCTTTAAAATGCCAATAAAGAAAAGAGGTTCTCAGTGTTACCACTACAGCAGCTTAAGAACCACAACCATAACTAGAGATATACACTCCCAGAAATAGCCACATTGCCATTTGGGTACATGGTTGGGTTACCTTTCTTGGGTTACCTAAGCCTAAGTATTTAATATGGGTCACTACTAGAATCAGACTAATTACCTAGTTCTTGTCTTACCCTCTGAATGTGTTGAGGACCAGATTCAGAGAGTAAGAGAGGTGTTTCTTATTGGCAGATACGAACAAACATCAACTTAAACTCAGTAAGGGCAGAGTGCACCTTGTATTTTTTTTTTTTTTTTTTTAATAATTTTCTTTTTTACCCTAGTAACTGACTTAAAAGGCATTTAACTGGCTTAGCACCCATGGCTCAGAGGCTAAGGCACAGTACACTAGGGCTGGCAGGTTCAAACCCGTCAGGCCTGCTAAACAACGACAACTACAAAAAAAAAAAAATAGCTGGGCATTGTGGCAGTCGCCTTTAGTCCCAGCTACTTGGGAGGCCGAGGCAAAAGAATTGCTTGAGCCCAGGAGTCTGAGGTTGCTATGAGAGCTATGACACCAGGGCACTCTACTGAGGGCAACATAGAGAGACTCTGTCTCAAAAAAAAAAAAAAAAAAAAAGGTATTTAACATCTACTTGTTAAAGGAATGAATAAACACCTCTTTAATGTCCACACTAGTTAGAAATGGTGTAATTTTTTGTGCAATATGGACTTAAGACTTAATTCTATAGCTATAGTTTATATTAAACCTTAGAAGGCATTTGAAAGAGGCATAAATTCTCAACTGGGTACCACATACATGCCAAGGAAATAAGGGCCTCCCAAAAAAGATTAGAACGTATGCCATCAACTTTTCCCCTGGTCTGTAGATGGCTACCACCTAACTGAAAATAAACAAAAACACAATTTGCAAAGACACAGACAAAAGCTCTGTGCAGGGGTATTCTGCAAAAGTGAGCTGCTGCCCCAGTCTCATTTAGCTAATTAGGACAGAATGGTGGGGGTGAACCTGATTTTCTAGATACTCACATATTTGACTAGTGCTGTAAGGATGGTGTACATTTTACACAAGTCCTTTAACAAGGTGTCTACACAACTGCCTGATGGCAGAGCTGTCTGCACCAGTTCATGGAAGAATGTAAGTAGAGTTCCCAGTTGCATGATGATGGCTTTAACAGCAGGATGATTTGGTGCAGATGCCTGAGAAGAGGCCTTTTCTGAAGGGAAATAAAATTGACACGATCAAACAGGACCAGTCTTATTTTCTGGTAAAGAGTAAAGGAGATTTAGAAATCAAGCATTAATTATGCAATGAATCAATAATCATGCTGTCATAAGCCACATTACCTTCTACTTCTTTCATCATATCACAAATCTAGCTCAAAAACAAACAAGACGAGGCCAGGTGTGGTAGCTCATGCCTATAATTCCAGCACTTGGGAGGCTGAGGTGGGTGGAATGCCTGAGGTCATTGGTTCGAGACCAGCCTGAGCCAGAGTGAGACCCCATCTCTGAAAATAGCCATTGTGGCAGGCACCTGTAGTCCCAGCTGCTTGGGAGGCTGAGGCAAGAGGATCACTTGAACCCAAGAATTTGAGGTTGCTGTGAACTAAGACGCCAAGGGTGACCAAATGAAACTCAATCTCAAACCAACAAAGAGGGCTGGATGTGATAGCTCATTCTTGTAATCCTAGCAGTCTGAGAGGGCCAAGGTGGGAGGTTCACTTGAGTTCAAGACCAGCCTGAGCAAAAGCAAAGCTTATCTCTACTAAGAACAGAAAAATTAGCTGAGCATGGTAGCTAGTGCCTATAGTCTCAGCTACCTGCTAGAATGGCTGAGGCTGAGGTAGGAGGATCACCTGAACCCAGGAATCTGAGGTTGCTGTGAACTAGGTTGACACCACAGCACTCTTGCCTGGTCAACAGAGTAAGACTATGTGTCAAAAACAAAAAACGACAACAACAACAAAAAAAAAACAAACAAGAAATTTAGAATTTAGCTCAGGGCTCTACTCTTATGTACTAGTCCAATTTGGATTTTGGTCAACTTTGCTCGTGTCACAATTCCTGGAACCTCACTTGAACTCATCTCACCTGGTGGTAGAGTTTCTTGGCTCATTTGTCTCTTAAGCTTGGTGATTAGCCAATCCACTTCTTCTAGGACCTTCTCGGCCTGACTCAGAACAAGTAACTGAAAGAAAAGAAGACCTGGTGTGGTTCACTAAACACAGCTGCTGAGGTAATATAATCATGGTCACTACAGGAGAGTTACAGGTCTCAGGACACAAGCTACTATACTACAATTTATTCTATATAGAGCAGAACAGAAGGAATGACAAACCCATCTCCCATGGCTCAATGTTAATACTTACACAGACAGTGGGAGCTGCTGTTCTCAAATTCACTATTGCAAAGTGGTTTGTTTTCTCCACCTCTACATCCTGGAGAGGGAAAGAGAGGTGAGACCTAATGTCAGTGAGATTGTTCCTTTGACTGGCATTCTGACACAGGGTGTTAGATTGAAGGCTTGCTATAGTACCTCGTCTATGTCTCCCAGATGCCCATGGATATCCTGGGACAAGTCACGCAGCAGGATGACAGGACTCTTATACAAAACATGCAGGCTGAAGAGCAAGTTCATCAAACTCTTGCAAAACAAGGCATCCTCTAGGAGTAGGAAGGAAAGCAAATTAAAAGGTCAAGTTATAACGCAGTCAAGTCCTTTAGATATATGTCTGGAGTACCTAACCAGAACATGAAGCCCATCATGTCCCACGTACAACATACCAGTTTTTTATGTACTTCAACCGAACAGCTCTCCCTCAATGGTACCCTTTTATCCATGTGTCCAAAGAAGGCAGACGTTTCCCATCATTAGTCACCACTGTGTAACCAGCACCCAGATCAAATACATATTAGCATCCTAACACCCTTGCCTGCTTACTTACCCCACAAAGAAAAAGTGCTATCTTAACTTCTAACATTACAGATTACTTTTGCCTGATTTTGAACTTTATCTAAATGAAAACAATTAGTAAGTACTTTTGTGTGTCTAGGTTCTTTTGTTCCACATTATGTTTGTGAGATTTTCTCTATGTTGTTGGTGTGTAGGTGTAGTCTGTTTATTCTCACTTGCTGTACAGTATTCCACTGTGACTACAAAACAATTCCTTTATCCACTATAGGGCTGATGAACACTTAGGTTTCTTTTTACCTATTAAAATAATTCTGCTATGAGAACTCTTCCATGTATTTTTGGTGGGAGTGAAATTGCTGGATCAAAACAAAATGCATACTTTTAACTTTACTGATGAACGCTTTTCTAAAGTGGTTATACCAATTTATACCTTTATTAGCAGTGAATGAGAGGTCCAACTACACTAAATTCTTGCCACCACTTGGGATTGGTATTATGTATCTTTTTCATTATGACAACTCTGGTGAATGTGTAAAGGGAATACCTTTTCTTTTCTAAATGCTAGTTGGTAATGATGGTCTTATATAAAGTCTTTAGCAAACATGGCAGGAAACTTACCCTGGCTGTTTTCCTTGCAAATCTTAGATGTCCAGGATAACATCTGCACAAACTGAATTAGAAATCATTTAGATATTAAAGAAACATGACAGAGATAGAACTAAGTGTTGTTAGAACAGATAAATCCTAGACCTTTCCGTGTCTAAGCAAATAACCTGTCAAAACATGTCCTTAATGGTCAGCACCTGTAGCTCAGTGGCTAGGGTGCCAGCCACAAACATTGGGTGTGGCGGGTTTGAACCCAGCCTGGGCCTGCCAAACGACAACTACAACTTAAAAATAGCTGGGCATTGTGGTGGGCACTTGTAGTCCCAGCTACTTGGGAGGCTGAGGCAAGAGAACTGCTGAAGCCCAAAAGTTGGAGCTTGCTGTGAGCTGTGATGCCACAGCACTCTACCGAGGGCGACATAGTAAAACTCAGTCTAAAAGTCCTTAAGATCTCAAGTAGTAGTATACTATAAAGAATACAAAAATAAACACTAAATTATGAGAATTGTGGATACCATTCTCATAGTATAGTCAATGTCTATGCCCTCAGGGCCAAAAGTTTTGGTGTCTGGGTCCATACACCCGAGCTTCCTCTGCTCCTACCATAGTAGACAGGGTTAAAGCTCCTTTTCCTTGTCTCAGTGTTCTTTACACCTGAGACATCTTTAAGGATTTTAGGTTATTGGAGAGGCATGGGGGAAGATCCTGGTGATAAGGATAGTAAGTAGAATTAGCTTTCAGGAGCCAAGAGACCAAAGGAGGTTATAAAGGGGAAGGTGGGGGGAAAAAAAGAAAAGGAAAAGGAGAAACCCCCATATTTTCTTAAGTAGGTATAGGAGACTTAAGATCTTAAGATAGGGTGGTGCCTGTGGCTCAAAGGAGTAGGGCAGCAGCCCCACATGTCGGAGGTGGGGGGGTTCAAACCTAGCCCCGGCCAGAAACTGCAAAAAAAAAAACAACAACAACAACAAAAAAAAAGATCTTAAGATAGCAGGGTCTGCATCATCAGACACTCAACTTTCTGCTGCAGCAGTTCTTGGCACAGGCTTTCAGCTAGCAAGGCACTGAAATACAGTGATATTTAAATCCAAACGACTAATACGAATTCTGTTTGGGGGAAAGGGCAAATTAAGAGGCTAACTAGAAGTGAACCATTATTAAAAGATTTTCAGAGTATGGTTAAGTGAGATAAGTGGGATACAGAACAAACTTTTCTGTGAAGAGGGGCAGGATTGGGAATAAAAATTGACATTCACATTAGCTTGGCTTAAGGACACACAAGAAACTAAAGGTATTTACTTGTTTGGGGAGAGGAAGACATAGGGGAGACCATTACTATAAATCTCTTGATAATCTCTGGTCTTCAAATTATAGTACTTTATTATGCATTCAAATTCAATTAAAAAAATTTTAGAGACTACGTGAGGTTAAGGGGGAAGGGGGTGGGTGATGAAAAGTAAATCAAAATTTTTTCTGTATATATTAACCTTTCCAAATCCATTTATTTTCACCCCCCAATATCCCTCTGCCCCAATTCTGTTTCTTTCCCAGTGCTTTCCTCTTAGTAGCAAAAGTAACAGTAGGAAAAATGAAGTGGAAACTATAGTGGGGGGTGAACTGTTTGGAACTGGGATGGAGTAGTGAAAGGGACTTTCTTTGGGCTAACTTTGGGTTAAGTGCTTTCCAGTACTTAAACACTATCATACTCCAAGGCTATAGGCTTCCTAAGGCAAGGGCTCACATAATGAGCCGTGTACCCCAAGGGATATGGTAAAAGTACAGCCCCAGGCGCCTGGGGATGACCTTTATCATCCTATAGGAAAATTACTCCTGAATGAAACAGATCGACTGAGCATTCAGAAGGAAAATTTAGCCTTTTAAAAAATTCCATGTGTGTGTATGAATGCTCAGGTAGGTGTACAATTCTACATCCGTCCATACCTACAACCTATCTCTGCAGAATTATTTCTGCTTTAGTCACACTTTCTGTCTTAATCAACTTTTGCTGAATTTTTTCCCAAACTCAATACCAGGCAAATATATTGAGAAAGCCATCTGGCTGAAATGCTGAATGTCTTCTTCGTAATTAATAAACTTTCATCTTAGAAAATAAGGAGAAACACCAAGAGTGAGAACAAACACAGATTAAGAAGGCTGAAGGCACCAAAGATAAATCTAATACTTTTTCTGTGGTGTATAGTGTACCCTTGACAGTGACCAAAAAGCAGAATGTTTTTGCCTTGTATGGTTGCACATGTCACAGTAGAAACACTATGTAGGAAAGGATATATTTTATAGGTCTTATATTAATTCAGGTGCATAATTTTAAATAAGCTAGACTTTAAGAGGACAGTCAGACTTTTATGTATAAAATGCAATAATCTTTGCCTTATGAGGGATGCTAAATTGGAATGAATGAGTATCACTAGTACCTGAGGAGAGGAGGGCTCCAGTAGCTTGGACAAACTGGTAAGAACAGAGACTAGTAAGAAGGCTTCTTTGCTATTAAAATCTTCCTCTTCGCTGTTAAGTAAATTCAACAAGGACCTCTGAAAAGCCAAGTATGCACAGAAACATTAGCAGACATGTTTCTATTAGGGAGAAGACAGTATCCTGAAAACTAACTTTTTCTCCTCCAACCCTCTGGGCCCAAAATATATCAGAAGTGACTGTGTACCCTCTTTTTGGTGGTTTAAAACTTCCTGGAGCCCTCAGGCTTAGAAAAGGCACCAAATCTCTTCTCTTACCAGCATTCTCTGGTAACCCACCTTCCCTGTTACCTTATATACTATTATTGTCACTCTCTCTACTATAACTTAAGCTCTAAATTGTGTAAGAATCTGTCTCTTTTATTCCCTGAATCCTCAGCACATAGTACAGTTCTTGGAACATAGTAGAAAATTTAAAACTATTTCCTAAATAAAGAAATCCTGCATAATAGAATACCCTAGTAACTGACAACTGCTGGTTAGAATAATAGGCTTAGCTGGGTGCAGTGGCTCACACTTGTAATTCTAGCACTCTGGGAGGCCGAGGTGGGAAGATCACTTGAGCTCCAGAGTTCAAGACCAGCCAGAGCAAGAGCAAAACCTTGTTTGTACTAAAAATAGAAAAAATAGTAGGGCCTTATGGGAGATGCCTGTAGTTCCAGCTACACAGGAGGCTGAAGCAGGAGGATCTCTTGAACCCAGAGTTTGAGGTTGCTGTGAGCTAGGCTTATACCCAGCGCTCTAGCCTAGCCAGCAGAGTAAGACTGTCTCAAAAAAAGAAAGGAAAGGAAGGAAGGAAAAGAAGACAGAAAAGACAGAAACTAACAGCTTTTCTTGTCCAGTCTTCATGCAATCTATCAAATCAAGCAAAATTACACTACACACTCAAAAATAAAAACATAGATTTTACTACCTTGAAGGGTTTCTGGCTACTTCTTTGTATTAATTCATTTTCCTGGAGGCAATGAATTTTGCAGGTTGGGGTGGCTAAACACACATCCTCACTAGGATTGTTTTAAATGCATTATTTTCTATTCTGAGAGCTATGTTCTGTTACTTGGATGACCCAGAAAAAATTCCTGTTCTACTTGCCCATCCTTACCAGCTGCTCCTGCTACCAGTTCTTTTACAAGGCCCGTAGGCCAGTTGTACAAGAGCTTTTCTTAAGGCTTCTCACCTGAAACTGCCGAATCTGGAAAGCTGCTCTTTGAGTGACACTGACATCTGCATCTTCTCTGTCTTCCATATCTGTGACATCTAGGAACGGAAAATAACCCTTCTTTGATATCAATGTATGCATTTTTGGCCTTTTAGTAACTAGAAGTTTTAAAAAGCCAAAAATCTGATGACAGCTGTTAATGTATCTCTTAAATTTTGTGGGTTTTTTGTAATAATATTCCATTTTTCAGTCTCTGTTTGTACTTAAATGTAATCTGGTAAATACCAATCCTGAATCCACTAGATGTCACTCCTTAGCAACATTAGGACAGCTCTCAGGTGTCTTCTGGTAGGTTAATAAACAGAATCAAGGGGCTTGGTTAAGGAGGAGAAACCCAGACCACACGAATTTATTGATATCGAAATGCTGACCCAGAGCCCTGAGAAACTGCTGAATCTTGGACTGATAGAACTGTTGCACAACACTGAATATCTTCTGTAAACCCTCCAAGCATAGCAATGAGATACTCTTTCCTTTTTCTTTCTTTCCCAAGCCTTCCACAGAAGTAGGAATTGAAGTGTACCTCCATAGCAAGACCCTGGAAGGAAAAGTGATTTTAGTTTCAAAGATAGATTGACTGAGATAGAATCACATAGAGTAAACTTCATACCCTGTATGTGAACAGTTGTATAAAATTTGAAAAACTTTACATAATTCTGTCACCTTCCCACAATCAAGCTATTTCCATGACCCCAAAAATTTCCTCATGCTCACTAGCAGCCAATTCTCTCTTCCCATTTCCAAGCAACCACTAATTTGATTTGTATCTCTGGTTTTACTTTTTATAAAAAAGTTTACTTTTGATATTTTTATAAAATATCATATTAAAATGGTATCATTTATTATGTACCATCTTGAGCCTGGCTTTGTTAACACAGCATATGCTTTGGAGATTCACCTAGCTTGTGAATACCATCAGTAATTTGTTCCACTTTACTACTGAGCAGAATTCCATTGTATGGATATACGAGTCTGTCCATTTACCAGTTGATGGTTATTTCAGTTGTTTCCAGATATTACTATCACAAAACTACTATGAACATTTTTATATGGGACTTTATATGAACAGATGCCTTTATATCTTTTGGGTAAAGACCTAAGAGTGGCAATGGGTAGATCATGTGGTAGGTTATTTTTTTTTTAAGTGTCAAACTGTTACAAAGTGATCATACCATTTTACATTCCCACCAACATTGTGTAACAATTCAAATTTCTCTACATTACATTAATAACCACACTTTGATATGGTCAGTCTTTTTTATTTTAGGCATTGTAACAAATTATGATTTTAATTTGCATTTATCTATTGAGTAATTATGTTGAACACCTTTTTTTCTGCTTAGCTGCCATCTATATACTTTAATTAATATATTGTTTTCTTATAATAGTACATTTTAGAGTTCTTTATATACTCTTGTTACCAATCAATCCTTCAACGGATGTGTTTCGCAAATATTTTCTCTAATCAGTAAGAAAATACTCCAAAGTGTGTTTGGAGAGCAGAGTTAGAAAATTTTTACTTTAGGGCCAGGTGTGGTGGCTCACGCCTGCAATCCTAATACTCTGGGAGGCTGAGGCCAAGGCTGGCAGATTGTTTTGAGTTCAGGAGTTCGAGACCAGCCTGAGCATGAGGCAAGGGCAACACTCTGTCTCTAAAAACAGCTGGACGTTCTGGTGGGTGCCTACAGTCCCAGCTACTCGGAAGACAGAGACAAGAGGACCACTTGAGCCCAAAGGTTTGAGGTTGCTGTGAGCTATAACATGATGGCACAAAACCCCAGGGGAACTGAGTTAGACTCTGTGTCCAAACAAAAAGAAGAGAATTTTTACTTTACAGATATTATTCTTTTGAAGTTATATATAAGAAATCTTTACCTAAAATAAGGCCACAATATTATTTTTCTCATGTTTTCATCTAGCAGATTTTTTTTTTAAGAGACAAGAGTCTCACTTTGTCACCCTCAGAGAGTGATATGGCAATCTCCAGCTCTTGGGCTTAGGTGATTCTCTTGCCTCAGGTACCCAGCACAACACCCAGCTATTTTTGTTTTTGATGTAGTTTGGCCGGGGCGGGTTAGAACCCTCCACCCTCCATATATGGGGCCAGCGCCCTACTCACTGAGCCATAGGCACTGCCCATCATCTTGAAGTTTTAAAATTTTATTTCTACATTTAAAAATTTGTTGTTCGTTTTTACGTTCGTCTGATTCATCTCAAGTTAATTTTTGAATATGGTAGGAAGGATAGATACAGGTTCACTTTTTTCTTGCATACAGACATTCAATCATTCCAAAACCATGTTAAAAAAAGAATTTTCTGGGCTGGGCACAGTGGCTCACGCCTGTAATCCTGAACACTCTGGGAGGCCAAGGCAGGTGGATTGCTTGAGCTCAGGAGTTCAAGACCAGCCTGAGCAAGAGCCAGCTGTCATCCCAGCTCTACACAGGAGACTGAAGTAAGAGAATTGGCTGAGCCCAAGAGTTTGAGGTTGCTGTGAGCTATGATGCCACACCATTCTACTGAGGGCAACAAAGTGAGACCCTGTCTAAAAAAACAAACAACAAAATTAAAAAACAAACAAAAAAAAAACCAAAGAAAAGCTTTTCTTTTTTCAAAAATCTAATGACCAGCCAGTCGTAATAACTTACGCCTATACTCCTAGCACTCTAGTAGGCTGAGGCAGCTGGATTCCTTAGCTCAGAAGTTTGAGACCAGTCTGAGCAAGAGTGAGACATCTCTACCAAAAATAGAAAAATCAGCTGGGCATCACAGTAGGCATCTATAACACCAGCTACTCAAGAGGCAGAGGCAGAAGGATTGCTTGAACCTAGGAGTTTGAGGTTGCTGTGACCTATGATAATGCCAATGCAGTCTAAGCTGGGCAACAGAGTGAGACTGTGTCTCAAAAGAACTAAATAAATAAAAATCAAATGACCATATTTGTGTGAGTCTGTTTCTGAACTACCTATTCTGTTCCATTGCTTCTGCCAATAACACACTATCTTAAATATACCAACTATGTAAGACTTGAAATTAGGTAGCACATGCTCTTTGTTCTTTCATTCCACACTTGTTTTAGTTATTCTAGGTCCTTTATTTTTCCCACATAAATTTCAGAATCTTGTCAATTCTTACAGTAAATCTTAATAGGATTTTCATTGGGATTTTGTTATTCTAAAGATCAATTTAGGAAGAATTCACATCATGACAATAGTGAATCTTCCATCCATGGACTCTGTGTCATTGCATTTACTTAGGTTGCTGATTTCTCTCGTTTTATAGTGCTATCATACAAATTTTGCCCATTTGTTAGATTTATCATGTTTTATGGTGCTATTATAAAAGGTATTATTGGGGGGCAACTGTGGCTCAGTGAGTAAGGTGACAGCCCCACATATGAAGGGGGACAAATATATAGTGGGTTCGAACTTGGGCCTGGCCAAACTGCAACAAAAAAATAGCTAGGTATTGTGGTGGGTGCCTGTAGTCCCAGCAACTTGGGAGGCTGAGGCAAGAGAATCTCTTAAGCCCAAGAGCTGGAGGTTGCTGTGAGCTGTGACGCCACGGCCCTCTAACGAGGGCAACAAAGTGAGTCTCTGTCTCAAAAAAAAAAAAAAGGTATTGTTTTATAAATTTTCATTTTCAAGCCCGGCATGGTGGCTCATGCCTGTAATCCTAGCACTCTGGGAGGCTGAGGTGAGTGGATTGCCTGAGCTCAGGAGTTTGAGACCAGCCTGAACAAGAGTGAGACCCTGTCTCCAAAAAATATAGTCAGGTATTGTGGCAGCTACCTGTAGTCCCAGCTACATAGTAGGCTGAGGCAAGAGAATTGCTTGAGCCCAGGAGTTTGAGGTTGCTGTGAGCTATGACAGGGTGGCAAAGTGAGAACCTGTCTCAAAAAGGAAAAAAAAAAAAAATCTTGTAGCTTTTTTTAATTCTTTGAAATTTTCCATGTAGATAACTGTATTAAGTATGAATAAAGATACTTATGTCCTTTGTTTCCTTTCATGCCTTACTGCACTGGCTAGGACTTCTAGTATAATGTTAATTATCAGTGGGAACTACTTAGGTTGATTTACAACTTTTGAGCCAATCTTGCATCCTTTGCAGAAATCCCACCTAATTATGGTATATTATCTTTCTCATATATTGTTGGAATAAATTAGCAAATTTTCTTTATTTATATTCACGAGGGAAATTAGTTGGTAGTTTTTGTAATGTCCTTGGTCTGGTTTTAGTATCAGGGTAATAATGATCTCATTAATAAAGTTGAAATATGTTCTTCTCCTCGTCCATTTTTTCAAAGAGTTTGCACAAAATCGATACTTCTCCCTTAAATGTTTGGTAGAATTTACCACTGAAGACCTCTAGCACTAAAGTTTTGAGAGAAAAATTTGAATCACAAATTCAATTTCTTTAATAGAAATAGGATTTCTCAGTTCAGCGCCTGTAGCTCAAGTGGCTAAGGCTCCAGCCACATACACCAGAGCTGGCGGGTTCAAATCCAGCCTGGGCCTGCCAAACAAGAATGACAACTACAACCAAAAATTCTGGGTGGGGTGTTGCAGCGGGCGCCTGTAGTCCCAGCTACTTGGGAGGCTGAGCACTCTACCCAGAGCAACAGCTTGAGGCTCTGTCTCAAAAAAAAAAAAAAAAAAAAAAAAAAAAATAGGATTACCCAGGTTACCTATTTTTTCTCAATTTTTTTTTTTTTTTTTTTTTTTTTTAGGACAGGGTATCATTATGTGTTCCTCCGTAGAATGCTGCGGCATCACAGCTCACAGCAACCTCAAGCTCTTGGGCCCAAGTGATCCTCTTGCCTCAGCCTCCCAAGGTAGCTGGGACTACAGGTGCCCCCTACAACGCCCAGCTATTTTTTTGTTGTAGTTGTCATTATTGTTTAGCAGGCCCAGGTTGGGTTTGAACCCTCCAGCCCTGATGTATGTGGTCTGCGCCCTAACCACTGGGTGCTGAGCAATGGGTGCTGAGCCTCAAATGAGCTTTCAAGAAATTTATTCATTTAACTTACTAAGTTCAGTGTCATAAAATCATTAATACTTACTTATCGATTTTTTTTGAGAGTCACATTATGTTTTTCTATGCTAGAGTGCTGTGGCATCAGCCTAGCTCACAGCAACCTCAAACTCCCAGGCTCAATTAATCCTCCTGCCTCAGTAGCTAAGACTACAGGTACATGCCACCATGCCCAGGTAATTTTTTTTTTTTTTTTTTTTGTAGAGATGGGGATCTTGCTCTTGCCTCAGGCTCATCTTGAACTCCTGAGCTTAAGCAATCCTCCCACTTCGCCTTCCCAGAGTGCTAGGATTACTCTTGTAAGCCACCACACCCGGCCTCTTTTCCTGATTAGTCAGGCTAAGATTTATCAAGTTTATTGGCCTTCTCAAAGATCCAGCCTTTCTTTATTGTTCTATTTTTTATTTGCTTCTTCGTAATTCTGCTTTATATCTACTATATCCTTTGTCCTGCTTCCTTTCATTTTATTTTTTTAATGTGAATGTATATAAGGGAGATTTGAGATTTTTTAAAAAAAATCACCAACCGCTTATCATTTCTACCCAAATAGTACTTTAGCTGGACCATATATAATTTGATATGCTATATGTTCATTTCTATTCTGTTCAAGATGTTTTATAATTTTCCTTAAGACACTGTCTTCAAATATGGGCTATTTAGAAATGTATTTAACTTGTAATAAATGAGGATTATACAAATATCTTTCCATTATTACTCTTGTTTAATTCTGTTGTGATCAGAGATTGATTTGTTTTTCTAAATGTTAAATTTGTTTTATGGCCCAAAATATGGTCCATCTTGGTGAATGTACCATGTGCACATGAAAACAATGTGTATTCATTCTGAAGCTATTCCTGAGTGTTCTTAAGTATTAATTAAGTCACACTGGATGACTGTGTTGTTCAGGTCTCTAGTACTTCCTGATTTTCTATCTACTAGTTTTTATTGATTAGAAAGGATTGGTTATTAGAGAAGACTGATTATAATAATTAAGGGTTTGTCTATTGTTCCTTTAGTTCTACAGTTTTTGCTTCAAGTATTTCGAATTTCTGTTGTCAAGTACATAAACATTTAAAATTATGTCTGCTTAATGTAAGATTAGGTAATATCTCTCTTTTCCTGATAATAAAACATTTTATATGTGACTAACCATCCACAACAAAGCAGAACCAGAAGCCCTGTGTGCCCAGGAGTTCAAGGTCAGCCCAGGTAACACAGCAACTTCCTACCTTTTTTAACAACAATAACAAAGCAAGGCTGAAAAAAAGACCTAATGTCTTTTTTCAGGGACTGTATTTCATTTTTTTTTTTTTTTTTAAAAAAGACAAGAGCCTCAAGCTGTCGCCCTGGGTATGGTGTCGTGACATCACAGCTCACAGCAACCTCCAACTCCTGGGCTTAAGTGATTCTCTTTCCTCTGCCTCCCAAGTAGCTGGGACTACAGGCGCCCATCACAATGCCTGGCTATTTTTTGGTTGTAGTTGTCATTGTTGTTTGGCAGGCCTGGGTTGGATTCGAACCTGCCAGCTCTGGTATATGTGGCTGGCACCTTAACTGCTTGAGCTACAGGTGCCGAGCCTGTATTTCACTCTTAAAACAGCCCAACCTCAAATTGCCTTCATCTCTAACCCCAATTTGAGAGTGGTAGTGGCTTACCGAGTTATATCACAGAGGTTCTGAAAAATCTTGTCTGGGTTTTGGCTGTCAGGGCCACTAACACGCCCTGTTTCCTTTAGCTGTTGCACCTTCTGCAGAGCTATTTTCACTGCATAGCGCATAAACTCATTGCTGGACCTGAGAACAGAAAGGCTCTCTTCATGGCTTGGTGTACTATCTCTGGATAGAGAGAGAGAAAAAAAAAAAAGATTCTTCTACTGGTATAGCAGCACCCAGCAAGCTCTGAATGGCAGATTCTATAGGTAGCCCATGCCAAAGTCACTACCATGCTGTTCCCTTTGTAGTAACTGAGCCAGCAAGAGGACCCCTAAAGACCCCTAACTATCTCAGCCTAAGTCCCCACACATTTCAACCCACCCCCTTGGCTCAATTCTGAGAACAGGTTTCAGAATAGAACAAGGAAGTTCCCTGAGTTCCCAAGAACTCCTAGCAACAGGTAACAATGGGAACTCTTACCCCAACTCCCTAGCAATGGCTAAACGATGGTAGAGAAAATTACCTACGTGAATTTCCCACTGCATCCCCCAAGTTGTCCCCCTGCCAACCCCGCCCTCGTGCCAACCGCCAAGCTATAGCCCCTAAGCCAACTCTGTAACCCCGCCCTCATGCCAACTGCCACGCTGTAGCCCTCCTGAGCCAATTCTGTAACCCCACCCCTGCGCTAACTGACAAGTTCTGCTTTTGTTTTTGCTTGCTTGCATGACAACAAAAAAAGTATAAAAGGCAACCTGCTTTTCTCTTTGGGGCTGTTCACCTTTGGGCAGTGGCCCGCCTGCACAGGTGTAATAAATCACCATCTGATTTCTACCTGAAGTGGGGTCCAAGTCTTTTTTACAGGTGGCATGAGTACAACACCTTTACAATCATTATTCTTCGTGTTTCCTCATTTTCTCCTCCTTCCCAATTCTTTACTTTGATCAAATTCAAATGCCAGTATTACTCTTTTGTTAGTTCTTTATTGTCCTTTCATGTTTTTAATTCAGTTTTTTCCTTTTTTCCCTTTTTATCTGTTATTTTGTTCAAGCTACTTCTATAAATATTCTTATAACACACTGTTGGAATTCATCCCTTTTTATTCATTAGTCCATTTTTTTTTCACTTTCTCCTTTAATAATTTGAGGCACCTCTTCAAAGTGCTCATTCTAGAACTATCTGCTTTCATTTCAAGAAAATTAAAACCTCCTGACTTGTTTCTTTCTGTTATATGGTAAGAACTGTGAATACAAACTAGGAAAAACAGGTAAACTTAGGAAGGCATTATCTTCCCTGAGCAGATGTCTTTAAGCATTCTAGTAGAAACTTACCTGAAAAGAGCAGTGAGAAGATTAGAAACAAATTTCATGGACAAAATACTATCATTTGTTTTGTTGGCTGTTTTAGTTTTGCCTTTACCAGCTTTTTCATTAAGAATGTCAGAGAGTGTCTTGTAACACTTAAATAAGCTCAGAACATCCTCAAACTTATTCTTACTGTGTAAAAAGAAAGAGATCACCAAGAACATTAGAATATTGTGGTTTACTTAAGGAAATCACAATGCTTCTTTAAATGTCATATTTTAGATAAAACACTATAAATGCATGAACCTTCACTACTATAGCAGCAGACTATACCAATTTATTTGGGTTAATTTTTTTCTTTCCTTATTTATACCACTCAACACCGAGGACTAAAGTTCCAATACTACCACCAAATTTTTATATTAAAATCACTTCTTGAGTGCAGGGTCTGGGGAATTTTGAATAAAACCTGCTTAAAGGGAGACATTCATAAGCCTGATTAAGCATATATTTTAGTATTCTCTGGTGGAAAAAGCATAGTTTGGTCTTAGGTTAAATTTACATTAAGAGATACTATCATAGTTTATAGTGGGCCTAACATATTCCTATAGTTTAATATATACAAAGTGAAGTGTTCACCAAACTACAAGTGGAGTCACATCAATACCTTACCTGAAATTACTTATGGAGAAATTATATTCTATTAGAACTTCACAAATTCCCATCACAAGAAAAGCACAGGTATTATTTTTTATGCCAGTATCAGTATTCTGAGAAAAATCTGCTGATTTATCCTAGAAGACACAAGATTAAAATTAATAAACTATTAAAAAACTCCATTATTCGGGGTGGCACCTGTGGCTCAAGGAATAGGGTGGTGGGTTTAAACCTGGCCCCAGGCCAAAAAAAAAAAACAAACACACACTCAAAAAAACTCCATTATTCAATACAGTTGAGGACTTAGCAATTACCAGTTCAAAGTCTTCTAGCTCACTCTTTATCATTCTATTAGTAATAGACTCCAACATATCATCTAGGTCTTGGTAGAATGCCTCTTCTTCTTCCTCCTCTCCCTGCTGTAGGGGTATCACTTTACTCTTATACCAGGCCAAACAATGCTGAATACAACATAGCAGATAATCCTATAGAAGAAAATAAGTATATCAACATTCTTGAGTATTGAAGGATAACCTATGAAGCTTGTCATAATTAACTAATTCTTATCTGTAAGGATAAAGTAAGTCATTCATTAGTATTACAAATTTAGTCCATTTGAATTAACTAAATGAAAAAAATTAAACAGAGATAATTGTTTTCTAAACCTTTCCCAAAGGACGTAGCCTCACAAGTGACTTACACCTAGAATTGCAATATCAAATGTGTTACCTCTAAAGCCAGAGTTGGGGTGTGAAGTGAAATTCTCTATAGTTCCTTTCAGTCCTAAAGGCTATTCTAAGGTTAGGCATTTACATGTTTATGTTAAGGGAATCGTCAGGAAACCAACATAACATCTTAGATCTAGGCTGAAGACATTCCATGGCATTTAAATGAAGGTAAGTTTTGACAACTGAAAACCTCCTCCTTCTTCCTGCCATGAATTGTTAAGTCACTTGCCATAGGCAATTTGAATTTGTATCCTTACTTCCCTGAGGCTAGAAGAGATTATAAACCTGTCCTAACTCCTCTAAAGGTTTAACAGACTGCCAATTCTAGCTCAGCCTAAATCATACTTCCTCCGGACTAATGAACCAGGTCCTTTGGGTTTGTATGCACCTATCCTTCCCTGCATTCTTTTTTTTTTTTTTTTTTTTTTTTTTTTTTAAGAGAGGCGGTCTTGAACTCCTGGGCTCAAGCAATCCTCAGCCTCAGCCTCAGCCTCCCTATTAAACCACTCCTCCCCTATCCAAAAGTATATTTATTTAGTGTATGTAATCAAAGATCCAAAAGATGAGGTCTCCTTGAGGAAGTGGTAGGTGCTCTGATTTAGTAAAGTGCTAAGATGGTGATATCTTACCAATAAATCCAAGGTGATAATGGTTCAGAAATGATAAACAAGAAAGATTAAAGAGAAAAAATTTATTGGAAGCATCAGGAAGAGTTTCACTGAAAAAGATATCTCTTTATGAGGATCAACCCTATCCTTAATAATAAAAATGTTAAAGGAGGAATAAAAGTCTCACCAGTGGTTCTTGTAGAGAGATCTGATCTCCTTGGGTCAGAATACAAGCTTCTAATTTCAGGGGAGGCAGCAGATCAGGTTGTGGCTCATAGTACTGTTTTAACTATGTACAATAAGGGAAAAAGGACATCATGGCTCATAAATGCTTTTCACCTTTTAAATTTGTCAAGCTAAGGTACCATAAATGTCTATATCTTCTGAGACACATTTCCCAATTGTCCAAAGAATAAGGCACCAAATGTTTTATTGCTTTGGCTTACATACATCCTTTGCCTTTACTTTGGGCATTGCACTAATTAGGATTATTTTTCCTATTCCACTTCTATACTCCCTCACGCCGATTCCTACATTGGTACAGATGATCAGCAATATCAGCAGAGTGTCATGGTTAAGAACATAGGATCTAGCTCTAAAATAACACTGGCAGAATCAAAACTCCTAGCATCACCCTTTATTACTGATTTTTATGAAGGTGTCCTTACTTTGGCCCGTTATCTGAAAAATGAAGATACCTTATATACTTGAGTATAAGCCGAGTTTTTTCAGCACCGAAAAACCCAAACTCGGCACAAATTTTGTGCCGAAAAAACTCGGCTTATACTTGAGTATATACGATAATTATTAATGTAAACACTGTATAAGAATTAAACATGACAATACATATAAAAGTGCTTCTAATACTACTTAGGCACATAACGGAGCTGGAAAAAATATTAGCTATTATTTTTCCTTTTTTTTTTTAACTTTTGGATTCTGCAGAATTGTACTGGTCTGAGTCAGGAAGTACTGCTTTATGTATTCAAAGAAAATCTTCTATTGTTAAATGAGTGAATGCAGATGGGTTGATCATTTGTTTCAAAGATAAGCAATAGGCCGGGCATGTTGGTTCACGCCTGTAATCCTAGCAAGGAAGCCAAGGCAGGTGGATAACTTGAGCTCACCAGTTCGTGACCAATCTGAGCAAAAAGCAATACCCTGTCTCTACTAAAAATAGAAAAACTGAGACAAGAGGATCACTTGAGCCCAAGAGTAGGAGGTTGCAATGAGCTATGACACCATGGCATTCTACTCAGGGTGACAGCTTGAGACTCTGTTTTAGAAAAAAAAAAGTACAAAATAGCTATTAAGATATAAATTTTATATAGGTAGGCCTAAGGCCCAGTGACAAGTTTTTGACAGATAGCATATGACCTTCCAAAAATTCCCACACATCTGAGACCTTAAATTTCAAATCAAACTTCTTCAGTAGAATTATGACAAAACAATGACACTGAGAGAGGGACACCAACAGACAAAATGAGCTTCCATTTTTAGCAAAATGATGGTCTAGGAATCTAGAAGAACCCTCTTGGTAGAGAATAAGAATCATATGGCATGTGAATTTTATTTGAATAAAGGTGTAACCAGAAAAGATTCAAATCAATGCTTCATGAATAAATGTTGAAAGTAAAAGGCAGATAAGCGACATCTGAATTCTTCTCCTTTTGAGGTCCTGTAAGATATTTTATAATTTAAAAACATTTTTTTGAACTGAAAAGTACAGGAAGCAACCTAACAGACACCTATGTATGTCACCCATTTTAAGACATAATATTTTGCTATATTAGGCTGGGCGCCCATAGCTCAATGGTTAGGGCACCGGCCACATGCTCCAAAGCTGGTGGGCTCGAACCCAGTCTGGGCCTGCTAAACAACAAAAATTGCCAGGCATTGTGATGGGCACTGTAGTCTCAGCTACTAGGGAGGCTGAGGCAAGAGAATCACTTGAGCCCAAGAGTTTGAGGTTGCTGTGAGTTATGATGCCATAGCACTCCACCAAGGGCAACAAAGTAAGATTCTGTCTCCAAAAAAAATTTGCTATCCATTAGCTCTGTATCTTTTCACTTTCAGAAATAAAACATAAACTGATACATCTGCTAGTCAGAACCTTGTAACAAATGGTTCCACAATATCTCCTACATGACTTAGAACCAGACTGTTAACTCACAAGGGGTAAACTGTTAGATAACAATATGATAGGTACTTAAGTGGTGACCAAAATAAAACCACCAAGTCACATACTCCTAGTATGTTCACAACATGCCAGTGTACTAAGTGAGAATTACTTTTATATTTTGAAACATCTGGACAATTTCACTTCTCAATGAAATTTTAGCTGGCCTCACTATCCATACATCCATAAACATATTTACCTGTGACAACAGAGTCTGCATGATTGAATTAGCCAGCTGAGAGTTCCTTCGAAGAACATCATAGAACCCCTGAGAGGAATAATTAAAAAGAAATTCTTTAACAAAGCTATTAGTGATTTTTGGATGATACCTTTGAAGTTAACACTACAGCTTATTCTCAGTTCTCTGATAAGGATGAAGACTGCAAAAACCTAATCCAGAGAGACAATGAGAAAGTTTAGCTTATTTGCCTTAGCTAAAAAGAGATTACCTGTCAATGAGAACTGAAATTAATGATCTGACCATAATCTTTACAATATTTAAGCAACAGGTCACTCTGGTTTTGGAGTATTTTGCCACTTCAGTCAGAGATATCCTAGACCTCTATTCTTTTCTTTCATCCTATATTAGCAGTCTTCTCTTTTCATAACTTTTGCCACTTAGTTTCCAGTAATTCAAAAGTGCCTGCTGGTCCTAAATACCTTAATGTGAATGACTATGACATTTTTTTTTTTCCCCATCTCAAATTTCCTAGTCTTAGTTTAAAACTGGTTGGATTAAAATCATGACGAGAACAGAGATTAAAGATGGTAGCTGAGTAACAGCTTCCCTGCAACTGGGCACGGTGAGTCTGGGGAGACAAGACTCCAGACATCTCTGGCTGGTGGGATCTGCCTATGATCATCCCTTTGAGGATACAGGGAGCAAGCAAGGGATTTCTGGACCCCAAGAGGACAAAAACAGTGGAAAACTGGCAAGTGGTTGCGTGTGTTCGAGCGACCTAATCATGCTGGCAACCGTAAGTACAAGCAGCAGTGAGACTGCAAACTTGTGAACTGTTTTGGTATTCCTGAACTTGGCACTCAGTTGAACTGCCCTGGGGAGAGCTTAAGCAGAAGTGTGGAGAACTTTGGGCATTGTCTGGGGCCCCAGACTGAGCCACTGAGTTGGGCGTAGGAAGCCATTGCGAAAGAACAGCCTGGAAAGCTGCGCCCTCACAGTCCCAGTCCAAGGATCAGGCGGGACAAAGTAACCTAGTGACTTAGCAGCCTAAAGGCGGGGACTGAGCTCCCTTACAGCCTTAATCCTTACGGGCAGAGTGAGATGGTTTTGGCACACTGGAGCCTTGGGCTGTTGCCCTGGGTAGAGTGCTGTGACGTCACAGCTCATAGCAACCTCAAACTCCTGGGCTTGTCGCCACCCAAACCTCCATAAGAGCTGTGCAGTGATCCCCAACTGGTGACCTGCACCCACCTGGCCTCCACATTCCCTAACCAGGAACTGCAGGAGCCACGCAACCCTGCGTCCTCCCTCTTGGATCCTCCCAGTCTCCACACTAGCCCGTTCATCTGGCCAGGGACTCTAGTAGCTGCGTACCCTCTGGAGCCCTCCCTGCCTCTGTGCAGAGCCCTTCTCCTGGCCAGAGACTGCTGGAGCCTTGGGCTCTCTGTCCCAAAGTCACTGGGCGCCAGGCACTCACAGAACCGTGCGCACCACCCCCAGCCCTGTTGCTGGATCCGGGTGTGTCACACACCGGAGCTGCTTCCACAACCAGAACTCCCTAGCTAGAGCAGCCCCAGAGGAACTACACAGGGTCACTCCCTACAAAGATCCAGCAACAATAGAGTGATCC
>CAUYPK010030043.1:0-16959 GCA_963574355.1 Loris lydekkerianus
CCCTCCTCAGAAGCAGCATAACAAAATCCAAACTTGGCAAAGAGCCACAGTATACAAAATAATGATAAGAGGCAAAGAGCCGAAATTCATTTTGGCCGGGAGCCGCATGCGGCTCTAGCCACGTGTTCGCCACCCCTGGTATACATGTTTCTTAAAACAGGGCACACCTTCATACTATGTAAGTAGTTAGTAAATACTTAATGTATAGAATAACCATTATATTGTATAATAATACTGTGTAATTTGGTGAAACACTGTTTTATTATTTTGGTTGTGTTTTACTGTAATCTTTACACAATGATAAAATGGAATTTTACTAATTATGTATAATTCCATATTTATAGTTTGTGCTGAATGTTCCAAATATCAAAGGTAACATGGGGCATTGAGACACACAGTAGATTACTTAAAATTTGTCATTTTCAATTAGGTCCCTCAAAGTTCTGCAACCCTGGCTCCTGCCCAGAGTGATGTCCTACCGTATACAGTGCTGTTGGCATCTCAGCCACTGTGGAGCCACGTCAGGAGCATGGAATTGGTCAATTGGGAATTGGGTGGTAATAGGATGAGTACATTTTGTCTGTCACATAGCACTGTTTTGTGCAGATCTTTTGTTTATATTCTTTGTCTTTGGGGGATGAATCCTGGCCAACTGGTGCCATCCATTAGGGGAAGAAATCTCTTTTGACAGCACATTCCTGCTCTGTGGTGGTTGGTATCACCAGCATATGACATGCTGGCATCTCTGCAAAGAGGCCAGAGGTCTGAGTCTTAGGAGAAAGCTTCAGAGACAGACAAGAGCCAAACTCGGTCTTTTAATAACATACTTGACACACCCACACTTTTCATTTACACTCATCAAACAATTGTGTGATTTTCCTTTGTGGGTAAAACAAACCTGTGATTTTTTGTGATGCCTGTCTTTAGCCCCTAATGAGAATGGAGTTAAATGAAAATTGTATTTTGGCATGGGGAAACGTCAACATACTTGATTTTGAGTTTAAAACTTCTGGTGTAACCTCCATTGTGTTTTGTTCTCTCTGCAGACAAGTTGGCATTAAGAATGGAATGTTTTTTGGGCATGCTAAACAGTTATGTCCCAATCTTCAAGCTGTTCCGTATGATTTTCATGCCTACAAGGAAGTCGCACGAGCCATGTATGAAACGTTAGCAAGGTACAGTGTGTAACAGAATCATTTTGTGTCCTTTCTTCTATTTTAAGAGATAGAGTCTCTCTCTGTAGCACAGGTTGCTGCACTCTTGGACTCTGCTCTGGGTACCAAGACCCTGGAGCAAAACAGCAGCCTGAAGCTCAGATGTGGAGGATGTGAGGGAGGCACAGAGTCCCAGTAGACTCTTGGGCTAGAGACAGTTTCCGTGGTATGTGTCTATTCTCAGCACAAAAAACATCTGTTACTCTCCTACCACCCTCTGGAAATCCTGTCTTAGCTTTGTATTCTCCCTCCTTCAGGGCAGCTTTCACTCTGAAGCAAGATTATTCATATTAGGTATACCCTCTGTTCTTAAAAATTTTACTCCTTATTTAAGAATAAACCAAATGTACTCATTTCTTGAATAGAGATTATTTCTTAATAGGGATAGTAATTTGATCAGTAACCTACAGTAAGGTGTAGGTGAGAGATGAGGTCTAGTGTCCTAGTTTGTATTATTGAAGACACATTTTTGATCCAGAGGCTTCTTTTGTTGCCAACCATTTCTGGTCCACTTCTATTTTTTTTTTTTTCAATTTGGCCAGGGCTGGGTTTGAACCTGCCACCCTCTGTATATGGGGCTGGCGCCCTACTCACTGAGCCACAGGAGCCACCTGGTCCACTTCTATTTTGACAGTTTTATAGTCCTTACATTTAATGAGCATTGGAGTCACATAGCAACTCTTGTCTTCCTTTTCCTCATTTCTAGCTAATTAAAACAAACCCTTTATGTGAGTATATCATATAAAGTGAATGTTTCCACATGCGGGGAGTTTAGGTGGGACTTTTTTAGAAAGGCAGTCGGAGGTGATTGACCACTTTATCCTGTTGCTTCCTAGACCTGCTAAGTGAATGGTATTTAGTTGTGGTATTTTTGTTTTAGGAGAGCAGCAGTTACTTATTTTATTGACATATCCTAATTTTTCTGTTCCTTGAAGGAAACCATGTTTGAAATTTTTTTAGATTAAATATTTTGACAGTTCACATGTACCTTATACTCTTCAACTATTCAGAGGTTTCCAAAGATATTCTCAGTACAAAAAAAATGGAATGATTATTTGTGCTGTATTTTTTGGTAGTTAATATGAAAAAAGAGTGCTAATTAATTTTGCAGTTAAAAGTTTGTTGATTTCATGATGGCACTTTGGCCAATTTATTTTAAATGCTAATGTTTTTTGGTGTTTTAAACCTTGTGAGGAAATGTTGAAGAAAGATACTGTAATAAGACTTTATTTTGCACCATTAGTGTCTGCCTGATGATAGCAGAGGCCATGATTCATTGCCTTTGCTTTGTGTTGTTAGCTACACTCATAACATCGAAGCAGTCAGTTGTGATGAAGCCCTGGTAGACATCACCGAGATTCTTGCCGAGACCAGACTTACTCCTGATGAGTTTGCAAGTGCTATTCGTATGGAAATCAAAGACCAGACAAAATGTGCTGCTTCTGTTGGTATTGGTTAGTATCTTGCCTATCTTGTACTCTAAAGGGTTGCTTCGGGATCCTGGAATATCTTTTAATTTTAAGGAGTTTATATTTTTATTAGCTTCCCCTCACTTCCAAAACAGTTTTTAGCATTGTTCACATTTGTGTGATGTAGGAGATAAAAATGTCAGAAATGTAAGCAAATAGTTGGTAATATCTTTGCAATAAACAAGGTGGGATAATTTTGTTTTTCAGAAATGGAGAAATTTGAATTCAACATTTGTAAACAGTTCCACCCCCTGACCCCCAAAGTGAGCAGAAGCTACATTTACAACAGGGGTAGGGGTGTAGTATTTAGAGTTAACTGTTAAGTATGATCTTGCTATCCAGTTACTATCTGTACTTCAGCTTCCTGGAATGTGCAGCATTCCTATCTTTACATTCTGTTCTAGAAGTTACCACGATTGACAGGTGCTCTCAGTGTCTATCCACCCATCCATCCTGTCTTTCAGCCTTGTATTTGTTTCCCCAGCTGCTCGCAGTAGTTACACTTATTTTGATGACTCTGGAACTCTACCTCTCATACCTAGGCTTGCCTGAGTCACTTCTTCTTTTCTGAACCCACTCAATATCTTCTGCCAAAATACCCCTTTTCTTGCCATCCTTTTAAGTGGATCCAGTTTGTTTCTACTACTATGTATACTCCAGGCTTGAGAGGTAAAGATAAACTTCTCTTAGCTTGCCATTGATACTTCCAACCATTTATTTTTCCATCTTCATTCAAAAATCCTTCTTTCTCTGAACTTCCCTGTCTTTTGTACCTATGGAATTTATAGAGGTGACTCAGTGATGACTTGGAAAGGCTAATACTATCGAGAGAAGAGTTTGCTGCTTCTGTATTCGGTGTAGATGGATCATTAACTCCATGCAGGGTCACTGAGGAATTGCTGGGATGGTCCGTCAGGAGGTGGAAGCAGGGACAGTGGAGAAAAGGCATGACAGGGCAGAGGAAATGGCTTAAGATTGCCCAGTTTGAATAATTCTGGCTGGCTTTGGGCTGGATGTATAGTCTCTGGTTGCCTGGTCTCTGACTCTGGATGATTTAATGCAGGGAGTGTATTAGCTCATTGTGTGAGAGTTTGGTCAGGAGGTGGTCAGGGGTGTGGGTGGCTTAGGAGAGGAGCACTTCCAAGTGAGTGGCCTGCTATCTTTAGGAATTAGGGAGCCTTGGGAGGGCCATCTCCCCATAGTCGGCAAGATTTTTAAGGTGCCAAAACATTGTAAGATACAGAAAATAAAACATGGTTGATATAGTCCCAGCATCCCCACAGGGGGACCAGCAGATCTTTTTACTCACTGCTGTTGGCCCATAGATTCTTCTCAGCATTTCAGTTAGGACTTACCTTCTATATTCCAGTAGTAGGCATGGTTTTAGTTTTTTGTTTGTTTGTTTTTTTTTTTGTTATACAGTGTGGCCATGTAGTTCTTGTGCAATTTTATGACCAGCCTGTGCTTATCTTCAAATTTATAAGTATAATATGAATTTATTTATATGAGTTTATTTGCATTGCATACAAACACTATGGCCACTCTGTATTTATCTTCAAATTTGTAAGTGATAATATGAATATATTCTTTTAAGTTCAAGCATTTAATAAAGCTAAAATCTCACTGGATATTTCTACTCCATAGTCCCTTTCTCTTCCCCCAAACTCACTACTTTTATCATTTTAATATGACTTTCTGGAACTTTTCCATCGTGAATCTCTGTTTTTACTCTAGGAAAATACATCATTTTATATAAATCTTCCATAGAACCAATATATTTCCTCGGTGTAAGTTTTCCCTCATGTCTGGAGACTTGATTCCTCACAGAGAAGCTCGCCTTGCAGCGAAGCTCCACAGATCCCTGACCTGGTACCATCCCAGTAGTCTTTTCCCCTGCGATGCAGTAGTGGTCCACACCCATTTCCATCTGTGTCTTGGAGACTCTCCTACCCTCTATTCCCACTGCACATGTGGTAGTCTGTGGGGTTTATGTTTTCCCCGGTTCATGGCACTCTTTTGTTCACTTTTCCTCCTTTCTGATCATTGCCTTTAGTTCCTACAGACCCCTGCTCTTAAGATTAGGATTGCTTTTTCTATTCCTACATTTGGGTAGATGTTGCAATGACACTTGTTTTAGATCAAAGAGAAACCTCTGTCTAGTAACCATGTTCTAATCTGGAACACTTAACAAAATTCTACCAGTTTTACATCTAGTTTGAATTAATCAAAACTGTATATTACCAATTCTCACTGTTTTTAGAAATTTGACAGATAACCTATTGTAGATGTCTTTTGTTAGGAAGTTTAAAAACTAATTGTGACTATTTCTTGAACAGCTTTTTTTAAAATTTGTAATTTTATAGGTTCTAATATTCTCCTGGCTAGAATGGCAACTAGAAAAGCAAAACCAGATGGGCAATACCACTTAAAACCAGAAGAAGTAGATGACTTTATCAGAGGTCAGCTAGTTACTAACCTACCAGGTAAATAGAAATCTTTTTTTAAAACTTTGATCTATAGACACTTATAAGTGACACTTATCATAGTTCTATGATGTTTTCCCAAACATTAATATTAAAAAAATTTTAATATGTTATTGAGTGGCATGCAAAAATTGGAAATTTTACATCAAATATCCCCTGATTTATCAGGACCTTAATGTTACACTTTAGTTTTACTTTTGATGGGCTTTAAGTATTTCTCAAGTAGCAAGATCATGAATTCTAAGAAATAATTTTAAAGGAACTATGATGAAATTGACTTTTGTCCTTTAAATAAATCATAAGAAATAGTTTTTTTTTAGGCTGTAGTTTTAAGAACCACTTCTATTTATGAAATCTTGCTGCAGTACTAGTAAAAGTTTAGTAAGCAAATGGTTTTAAAAGTAGAAAATGTATGAGCCATGTTAGGAAAAACAAAACTTAAAGAACTATTGTGTTTTCATTAACTCTTCTACATCAAAGAAAAACTTTCATCTATACCTTTCTCACCTAAGGGGAAGATGTTTAGTTATTTTACATTTTTGTGTAGTTACCTATTTGTTATAAAGTGTCTGTGTTAGCTATGCAAAGCTCTCGTGTTCATTTATAATGAAAGTTTTAAAATTCATTTGTTTGTTAAAAATGGATTTAGTGGTATTTTTAGGTACATGTTTTTAAGTCTAATAAACATTCTGGTATAGACCTTAAAATAGTTAATGATCCAAATGCCATTTTATGGTAATTAATTTAAAGCTTCCTGGCCCCCTAGTAAATAACTCAGAATAGTCTATTACTGTCAGAAGTGTGAATTACTGCCTTTTTGATGGTTTATTTGAAGAATAATTAGCCTTACAAAATAAAACTAGCAAATTACCTTAGTAGACATTAAACAGTTTTACTAAGAACCCTTATTGCAGTTTTTTATAAGAAGCTAGTGTATTTAGAACTGCCTGTAAAGTTTGAGTTTATATTTGTGATACTAGCCATCTCTATTAGATCCCTAGGGATGCTGTAACCAAGTACCACATATGGGGTGGCTTAAACGACAGAAATTTGTTTCATGGTTCTAAAGGCTGGAACTCCAAGATCAAGGTGTCAGCAGGGTTAGTTTCTTCTTAGGACTCTCCTTGGCTTATAGTTGGCCAGGGCACTCCACAGAATAATGATTATGTGTGGGTCTTTAGGAAAGTTTTGAGATACAGAAAAATTAAGAAACGTAAAATCCGCAGGGACAGAAACAAATGAAGTCCTCCCAACACACTGACATAAGCCGAACAAGTTGAAACTTGTACAGGTGAATCAGAAAGGACGCTGTTGGCTCTGTTTCTTGGAAATGAAATCTAGGCCATAAGTCATATTAACAAAAAAATTACTTAATTTGATCTTTTTACTTATGGAAAGAAAGGATTGACCCCAACAATTATTTCAATATAAAGGACCGTTTCTACTTGTTCTTTGGAATTTTTTGTTTTAAGCCAGGGTCTTGCTCTGTCACCCAGGCTAGAGAACAGTGGCATCATCATAGCTCACTGCAGTCTGAAACTCCAAGCTCAAGTGATCCTCCTGTCTCGACTTCCCCAGTAGTTGGGGCTATAGGTGTACAATACCACACCCAGCTAATTTTTTCTATTTTTAGTAGAAACAGAATCTTGCTGTTACTCAAGCTGATCTCAAACAACTCTTGACCTTATGCATCCCCCCACCTCAGTCTCCCAGTGTGCTGGGGTTATAGGCAGGAGCCACTGTGCTTGGCCTGTTTGGATCTTTGTAAGACTTTTTACTCTTTGTGTATACCCTTAAATATGGGACCCTCTGCATCTCATTCAGCCTGTACTGGGGTTGTGCATCCAACATGATTCCATCTCTATTCTGTTCTCAGAGAAACACCATGAACACGTAGCCCATGACACCTGTACTATGCAAATATAACCATCACTAAACATGTAAAGCTAATCATATTAAGAGTTAATTAAAGTTTTGGTACATTCAGTTAAACTACCAATCCTTACCAGGTTTTTGGTGCTGGCTCCAAACCTAATTTTTCACCCTTCTTCAGAGTAATAAGGGTTGGATAGACCATGTGCCTGTCCCCTCAACCCACCAAGGCCATGCCATTCCATCAGATGGGCTTTCCATGGAGAAGAGCTTTTCTTCTTCCACAAAGGGACAGTTCAGTTAAATTAGATTGATTACAGTTAATTTGGTTTAATATAGAAATAGAAAAGTGCCTTTCCTTTGCACCATTATTGCATAATAATTTTATTCTAGTTATACTCAAGATACACTTACTGGATTATTTGAGCCCAGGAATTGAAGGCGTCAGTGAGCTATGGTTGTGCTACCACACTCTAGCCGGGAAGACAGAGCAAGATCCATTCTCTTAAAAAAATAAAAATACAGTTACACTCTCAGAACGTGTAGGTTTCCCCCATCCCTTCCCAGCAGTTAGTCCAGGAGGATTACTGCCTGTGGCAAATCTTGCAAGTCCCTGTTCACAGATCTGCTTTCCAATCTCTGTGATCAGGTTGTGGGTGTAGAGAAAGTGAGGAAAGAGTCAACAAAAAGCCTTCCCTCCAAATAGGCAGCTGTGCAAAGTGTCTACTTCTAACTAGCTTAGTGTATGTGATTTGTCCATTCTCTTGGGTTTCCCCTCCCCATCTTGAAAAACACTCAGATTCCACTTAGAATTTCACATTTTTGTGAACTGTATTCCTCTGAAGATTTTTTTTTTAGCAGTTAACTTAGAGGGTAGTTTTTACTTGTCCTCCTTGCCCCCTTGACACAAATGAGAGCCAACACGCTTAATACCTTTGATCTCATTTCCATTAGGGAGTAAATCATCTTAATTTAAATTGTCTGGCCCACTTCCTTGGCCACCGATCTTTTGTGAAGTCAACAGTCTCCTAATTACGTCATACATTATTGCTTTCAGAGGTCAGTTTTTGGGGAACCTATACACTGGTTGTTCTTGCTACCAAAGACCTCTCAGAAGAATGGGAGCTAGAATTAACAGTTAACAGTGACGAGCAGAAGTTAGCAGACCTCACTGTGAGCTCTCCTTTGATAAGATACCTCAGAAGACCGGAAACACACACTGTCTTTTTCTCACTGATGGGAAAATATTTGATGGTGTGGAACCATTTTAATAAGAATGATACCTTTCCTAGGTTACTCTAAATCTCCCTCCTAAATATGTATGCCTTTAAAAAAATTTTAGAGCAAATCAGAGAAAAGCAAGACTCCAACTAAGAGTAATGGAACTCAACAGTGTCCTTTGGGCTGGGCTCAAACCTTGCATCATGCATCATAGTACATGGGGTTTTCTGCTGCCTTCAGGGAGATCATTTCTTTGGTAAAATAAATAAGGCTGTGTTCTCCCTTGCCACTAATTTGTTTGCTTGGGAATCTTTATCACCAGGTTAATATTTCTACTTTCATACAGTATGATAGCCTGGATTTGAGCCTATACTGTAAAATTCTTGTTCTGTTTCCTACTGAAATAAAATGTGGCTGAAACCAAAATGAAATTCAATGATCATTGAAATCATAGTGGAGTCCCTTACATTACATGAGTCTCCTAGTATGTCTGTAAGTCACACGATAGACTTGTTTAAATAATAGTCTATTACTTACGTAGCTGATTTTGTGAATAAGAGAAATCTTGATATTATTCACTAGTAAACATCACTTTTTAAAATAACTTTAGTTGTATATATTTGAAAAGTTGATGGTTCATATGTATGTGGAGTCCAAATTGAGAAGTAGATTCTAGAAATAACACTAGTAGCATGATTTTGCATTAGAACATGCTTCAGTCTTTGAGATGCTGCAGTTATGTTAAAGGTTTTAAAGGATTATTTTCAATTAGTTTTTTTGCACAAAAAACTAGAATTGTTTTTAATGGTTTATTCTGCAGAATTAAAAAACTCTATGTATATTCTCTTTCCTAGGAGTTGGACGTTCGATGGAATCAAAGTTGACATCTTTGGGAATTAAAACTTGTGGAGACTTACAGTATATGACCATGGCAAAACTCCAAAAAGAATTTGGTCCCAAAACAGGTCAGATGCTTTATAGGTTCTGCCGTGGTTTGGATGATAGACCAGTTCGAACTGAAAAGGAAAGAAAATCTATTTCAGCTGAGATCAACTATGGAATAAGGTTTACCCAGGTACTGATCACTTGACAGATTTTTACCTTATGTTATTCTTTATATTTTTACATAGTCCTTATCTCCAACTCAGCCATTTCTTGATGCTTAAAATTAAATTTCAAAATTGTTGGTACCCTCAGAGCCTGAAGAAGATCTTTTGAGGCAATACATGGTGAGATACAGCTCCGGATTAGAATGAGGGAACCCAGATCACGGGGAAAGTTAAATAAAAATTTATGCATTGGGGTCAGTTCTTAGAGAACTTGAGATTATAATTATTCTAATTTCCAGAGAAGAAAAAGAAGAATATTTTTAGTGTTTAAATACTTTTATAAGCTGCAATTAAAAGTAAGCTTCAACTAACTTGTGATTAAGCATGCTTCTGGAATGCTTGGATTTCCCTTCAGAGTATGTATTTGGATGTCTCTAGAATTTATATCAACAAACAACACTGTACCATAAAGTTATTTGATGAGTTAATTTCCTTTTATGCCTATCGTTGGGACTTAGAAGTTCACGTTTCTTTGAGCGTGGAGATGATGCTCAGGCTGGAGAGGAATATAGAGCAGTGTTGGAGAGCACCTCTTATTACTAGGGCGTAACTTGTTCACAAGAACACAAATACACAAGAATCTTAACATGGCAGTTACAACACAAAAAAATAAGGGAAAATACCATTATTTATTTATTTTTAGAGACTAGCATCTCAGTTGCCCTGAGTAGCATGCCGTGGTGTCACAGCTCGCAGCAACCTTAAACTCTTGGGCTCAAGTGAGCCTCCTACCTCAGCCTCCCAAGTAGCTGGAATTATAGGCGCCTGCCACAGTGGCCAAATGGTTTTTCTATTTTTAGCAGAGACAGGGCTCTCAGTCTTGCTCAGGCTGGTCTCAAACTCCTTAGCTCAGGTAATCCACCCGCCTCAGCCTCCCAGAGTGGTAGGATTATGGGCGTGAGCTACTTTTAAAATGCCTTTACAGGTACTAACTACTTTGACTTCATTGGGAAGATAAGTATTTTTACTTTATGCATAGTTCAAGGTATACAGAATACTTATGTTTAATAGTGGCTTAGCAGGATAGAAAATAATAGATAATGTTGACTATTAAAATACTTGAGGAAGGAATTTGAGACCAATCTGGGCAACACAGAGACTTTATCTCTACAAAAAATAAAAAAATGAGCTAGGTCCATGGTGCTACTCAGGAGACTAAGGCAGGAGGATTACTTGAGCCCAGGAATTTGAGCCTGCAGTGAACTATGGTCATGACATTGCCAGGATGACAATGCGGGGCCTCCCATCTCTATTTAAAAAACAAACTAAAAATTATTACATATATAGGAAAATAACAAAGTTACTCCATGTTTCTCTTCCCAAAGCCAAGAGAGGCAGAAGCTTTTCTTCTGAGTCTTTCAGAAGAAATTCAAAGACGACTGGAGGCTGCTGGCATGAAGGGTAAACGTCTGACTCTTAAAATCATGGTGCGAAAGCCAGGGGCCCCTGTAGAAACGGCAAAATTTGGAGGTCATGGAATTTGTGATAACATTACCAGGTAAGCTTATCTTGGAAAGGATATTGGTAATTATATTTCAGTGCAGGTTATTATAGTTACTAGAAAATGAAGATAGCTAAGAAGGAGTTCGCATAAAGACTGTGGTGTTTGACATCCTATAGAGTCAGGCCTCAGCCCAAGGCCATCAACTTAATGCACTCAGATTCAGCTAGCCCCACCGACATGGAGGTAGCCTGAGAAGGGGTCCTGACCTTTGGCAGCCTTCCCTTGGGGTCTTCAGGCTGTTGTACGTAATGCATGGACAGAAAGAAAGGGCAAGACAGCAGACAAAGGGGGCTGTTGTGGTTTATGGATTTGTGGACTTGGTGAAATTCCAATATGGTTCTTTAAAAAATGATTTGAATGAGACTTCTGCTTCATTTAAGTAAGTGGCCAATCTTAGTTTATAAAAAGAGTAGTTTGAAAACTGGCAAAGGATTTGAAAATTCTTGTTTTTTAATATGAGGGCTACTTAATATTAAATTTAATGTAAGATCTGTGACCAATATCTAAATACTTGATTTTGCATATCATTTTATATTACATAGCATGCTGTGCATTAACTTACCTGTCAAACCAAAGTTTTGAGACTCCCAACACTTAAAGCCACAGATCAAGAATGATAAAGTATATTTTATTTAAAGGTTGCTCATGCCAACCACAGACAGTACATCTGTATATGTGGTGATATTACTAAAGTCATGAGATGACTTCACTCAAAACACACAAACTCCCAAGTCTATCATTAGCACATTTGTTTACATTGAAAATATGGATTATAAATTATACATTAAACAACATAATTTATGAAATATATTTTATTCAGTTAGTCATCTCTAACTATTATATATTTATCTACTTTAAGTGATACTATATATACATATTTTAAATGATAGTTAATATAGTGTTAATGGTCATTTCTGTAATAATTTGGTTATTAGGTACTTATTCAGAAATATTATTAGCTTTTTAAATATAGTTTCTTTGGGAAAAATCAGATCCAATTTATAATACCATGGCAGAGAAGTTAATTTGTTCTTTTAAGGCCTAGAACTTTATTTGTTCAAGAGACATGGAAAAGATCACCCATAAAAATGAAATAAATTTCCTCTGGAAAGAGAACTAGTAGTAATCTGTTACTGAGTTAGCAACATGGCAGAGAAGCCCAGAGGCTCTGAAGGAAATGGTGGGTGACCTTAGTGAATTCTCAGAACCTAATAATGCTGGCAGATCCTCTGATCCTCCTTCAAGAGTTCTCAAAGATCTAAGAATATGTTCTAGTCTTTCTGGGTTTAGATAAACTACCACTATATTTACTCTGTTCTCATTGTCCACATGTTTCTTGATCCATTTATAGACCCTCTTAGAAAAAGCAGAATTATAATGAGCACATTTAAATATTAAAATTATTCAGTGGCTTTAAACACAGAGTCAACCAAAATACATAAAATTCTGCATTGTAAAGTAGTCTTGGTGCTTTAAACTTCTCTTGGAATATAAAAACACTGTGCTTACCATTAATGGTCTAGTGGCAAAATATGTATATATCTGTATATGCATTAACTAAAATATGTCTTTTGCTAAATTTCTCTATTTTTAGTTGACCAGATGTCCATGAGAGTTTTTACCTTTAAATCCCAATGTTCTACATAATCCCCCCCCCCCCCCCCTCCGCCAGTATAATTAATTTGGTATTCCTGGCTTCCTTGGAGATTTCTCATTCATTTTTACAAACTATTTTTATAATTGTAACTTTTCTATAACTCTTTAAACAATTCCTTACTACTGAGGCACTAGTGAATACATATGGAATGTAGCTTTTGTTTCTTTAAAAAAGTAATTCTACCACTTACAGGACTGTAACTCTTGACCAGGCAACAGATAGTGCAAAAATAATTGGAAAGGCTACGCTAAACATGTTTCATACAATGAAACTAAATATATCGGATATGAGGGGGGTAAGTATATAAATTTTACAGTTCTGACTTTCTGTGATATTTCTTTCATTTGAGGATTGACCTGAGAATGGTCCTGGGGTGGGTGATATGGTTTATGTACAAGTCTTTAGCTCCCTTGATACAATCTGAGAAGAGAAACAGAAAAACACTTGACTTTCTTACCTGCTCTAGTCTCCTTGAGTCAGAATTGTTACAAAAATCTTTTTTACTGTCTAGAATAATTATTTTTTATAATACTTTTTTTGAGACAGAGTCTCACTCTGTTGTCTAGGCTAGAGTGCTGTGGCATCCTAGTTTACAACCACCTCAAACTTCTGGGCTAAAGAGTTCCTCTTGCCTCAGCCTCCCAAGTACCTAGGACTACAGACATCTGCCACAACACCCAGATAATTTTTTTTTCTATTTTTAGTAGAGATGGGGTCTTGTTCTTGCTCAGGCTGGTCTCAAACTCCTGAGTTCAAGCAATCCACTCTGCCTCGGTCTCCCAGAGTGTTAGGATTACATGTGAGCCACCATACCTGGCCTATAATACCTTTCTTTTAATTAACAAATGGCTAATTTTATATGTATTGTCTTGTTCTCATTTCCTTAGCAGTAGATGTGACTGTGATGAGTGTGAATTTGTAAATTTCATATCTTTAAGGTTTTTCTAATCAGACATTTATTCTGATGTCTATAGTGTGATGTTTTGTTGTATATTTTTATTTTGATTGTATTTTTGGCTTTGAAAAGGGCCATGGTTCTAATATAGTATGATGATGTAGAAGAAAAACCACTGGCACATGAAAATGCCTTGGAACCTAAAGGCAGGAGAGCATCAAAATATCAAAACCTTAGATTTCTTAAAGAGTAAAAGAGTAACTTTTAGGGTGGCGCCTGTGGCTCAAAGGAGTAGAGCACAGGCCCCATATGCTGGAGGTAGCGGGTTCAAACCCAACCCCAGCCAAAAAAAAAAGAGTAACTTTTGTAGGGTTAGTTGTATGCACATATGTGAGTAAAAAGCAGTTTGGGGCTTGGAATGGATTTTGTTGAATCTGTAGCCAGCTATAATTGAAACATCTCTCTGAAATGCTGCTCATCCCCCACCCCAATATTTTTCATTTGATAAATACTTCATTTTAAGAAGAAAAAATAAGTGCCAAATAGACTCTTATTTTATTAATTAATTAATTAATTAATTTATTTATTTATTTCTTGAGACAGAGTTCCACCCTATGCCCTGAGCAGAGTGCAATAGCGTCATAGCTCACTGCAACCTCAGACTCAGGCTATGGGCATCCCGCTGCCTCAGCCTCCGGAAGCCACTGGGATTACAGGTGCTTGCAGTGGTGCTTGCCGTGGTGCCCAGCTAGGTTTTTCCATATTTTTAGGAGTCGGGGTCTCACTCTCGCTCAGGCAAGTCTTGAACTCCCGAGCTCAAGCAATTCTCCCTCCTCAGCCTCCCACACAATGTTGGGATTACAGGCATGAACCACAGCACCCAGCAAAAAAACTTTTAATCTTACTTTAAAACCGTAAGTGACCAGAACATCAGTGGAATACAGTATTCCACTTGTTTGGATTTTCTGATTTAAAAGACAGTGCAGTAAAATTAGATTTAGGTAAAATTGGATACTATCAAGATACAGATGAATAACTGTTCACTAATTTATTGGTTTTTATAATCATATAGAAGGATGTTGGAATGCTTTCATTTATCCCTTTGTTCTAAAAAGGGGGTTTAGAAAATAGTAAAAAAGATTAAAATTCTATTCAGTTTGAATTCATAATTTCATGTTAGTTTTCCTAGAAACATATCTTTGTTCTGGTTCTAGGTTGGGATTCAAGTGAATCAGTTAGTTCCAGCTAATCCAAACCCTTCCTCATGTGCCAGTCGCCCATCAGTTAAGTCAAGCCACTTTCCTGGTGGGTCACACTCTGTCCGTGAGCTCTTTCAAGTTCAGAAAGCTAAGAAATCGACGGAAGAGGAGCACAAGGAAGGTTGGTGGTCCTCAGTGTGCTTCCTGGTTTGGTGCTGCTTAGGTCCTTTGTCCCGCAGTTGATTTGAAATTGATAATTATTTGAAAAAAAATTTTTTCTAAAGGAACAGGTTTACATTTTTAATTATGATGAATCAATAATAAAGTTTGTTTATTAGCAGTAGACAGAGGGAAGTTACTGAGGGATTAAATTGCTTTCCCCCCAGATGATCTGAAGAGGCTATTACATATTTTTTCTGTCCTGTAGTATTTCTGGCTGCTGTGGATCTGGAAATGTCACCTGCCTCTAGAACTTGCAATTTCTTGCCATCTTTTCCTACACACCTGCCAGCTAGTATCAGTCCTGATACTAGCAAAGCTGAGTCTTCAGGGAAATGGAATGGTCTACATTCTCCTGTCAATGTACAGTCAAGACTTAACCTGAGTATAGAGGTCCCGTCTCCTTCTCAGGTATATTTTTATAGTCCTAAATATAAATGCAAAGTGGTTTACAAATGAAAATGACATTTTTATAACTTCATCAATGTAACTAAGAAAGGGAGAAAGGACTGCTTGCTAGGGTAGATGATGAATTCTAAATCAGAAATCGTTGGGTTACGGGAAAGTAGTATTTTTGCAAAGATGTGCCACTCTCAGAAGTTATAAAGCGTGGCCAAAAGGCATTCCTTCCGTGAACTACACCACTGTCTGTGACAGTGGTGATCATGTGGACTTAGTCTCTTCAACAAAACTTTTGTGACTAGTCATAAAAGGTTTTGCAGCATTTGCAAACAGTTCTCTGTAGAATGAATGATTTTCAGAACATAAGCTATTAATTTTGTGTGGACTGCATTAGCCTCCTTTGCTCTTTGGAAATAGAGATAGCATTTTAAGCTTTGTTGATAAAGTTTTTTATTTGTCCCTGAATAAATCAAAGGCTAAAGGAGATATAAATACTGGCCTTAGGTGTAGGGAAAGGGGCAATTCTGTCTGGTGGCAAATATCTTTATGGGATCACATGTATCGAAATGGCTGGATATGTACAGACAGGTCGAAGGGGAAGTCCTGGACAAAGGACCAGGAGGTTCTGGTCTACCATTTGGAGAATTTGGCTTCTAGAAACTCTTAGAGCTTGCTGTGCTCTGAGACTAGGGAAATTATTTGTATTTTGGGGCAGTCTTGTAGCTGAAAGGTGAACTTCTGACCTAAGACTGTTACCTGTCCAGAATTTTGACATACAAAGTCTGACAGTTAAGTTTGCAAACTTTTCCTCAAAGTAGTATATACTTCATTGCTGAGTATCACTGTGGCCACCTTCAAAGTACTCCTCTTGGGAAGCTATGCCCCAATGGCAGCACCTAGTCCACTCTTCAAAACAATTTTGAAACTCTTTTCTGGAATGGCCACTAAAGCTGTCATATTACCCTTGATGTCCTAAATGTCACTAAAATGTCCTCCTTTCAATATTTCCTTTGTCTTCAGGTATAGTAAAAAGTCACTAGGGGCAATCAGGTGAGTAGGAGGGTGTTCCAACACATTTATTTACTGGCTAAAAACTCCCACACAGTGCCATGTGAGCTGGTACACTGTCATGATGCAAGAGCCATATCTTTCTTATGCCAGGATTTTCAGTTAAGATTTTTTTGTTTCCCTACCAATATTTACTTGGTTGCCTATGCCCAACAATTCTGACACATAGTTTGATGAATTTTTGCAATGTTTCCATCAGTTCTGCACATTACTGGCTTCCTACCCTCCCTTCATAAGTGACAACTTTCTCCCCCCTCAGAAAAAATTTAGTCCATTTGTACACTGCCATTTTCTCCATGCATTATCCCCATAAACTTGGACTAATATATCCCTGATTTCACTTCCACTCTTGCCAAGTTTAACAAGAAATTTACAAATGTTTTCTTGCTCTAATTCAAGCTTTGACATCCTTGAGACAACACACAAAAACACACCATAATAATGAACACCACTCGGCAAGACACTGCCACAGGTTGACACAAGCACAACCATGAAACACTGATATACTAAGGCAGGGGTGGCGAACACAAAGAGCCAAAATTTTAAACTGTGAGAGTCAGAGAGCCACACCACGCAGTGACCTGCCAAAACAGACAAACACTCACACAAAAGCATATAATTTTAACAATAATATATTAAACACATAA
>CAUYPK010030044.1:0-32608 GCA_963574355.1 Loris lydekkerianus
CCACCCCCCAACCTAGTCACGAAGCAGCCTGCAACCGAGCCATCCACCACGCCACCCAGCCCCCACCCATGCTCCCCCCTATCCACCCATCCACCCACCCATCCACCCATCCACCCACACATCCTCCCATCCATCCGTGCATCTCTGTGTATGTTGAGCATCTGCTCTGTGCCTAGAACTACACTAGAGCCCCAGACACAGCAGAGAAAGGCGGCCACCACGCTTCCCTCTCAGAGCTCACAGAGCTGGACAGCAGAGCCCGACAACCAAACAAGCCACCCTGGCATAGTGGGTGATGGCTACGGCTGTGAAAGGCTGGGCAGTGCAGACTAGAAAATTGTTGAAATCAAGGAAGGTTTCCTGGAGGAAGAGGTGTTTCAGGATGTACCTGAAAGACAGGGAGAAGCAAGGCAGGCAAAGAGGAGGGGGAATATTCCAGGCAGAGGGAACCGCGTATGCAGGCTCAGAGGTGAGAGGGTGAGAGAGAGCGTGCGAGCGCTCACTGACGTACTTAAAGAACAGAAAGACGTTCAGCATGGTTAGCACAAAGAGAGTGGATGGAAAGAAGTGAGGGCCTAGATGCTGGACAGGACAGATGACAAGTGTGCCCCAAACAAGCCTGTCACATTAACGTCTGCAGGGAACTGGGAAGTCCAGCCTAGTAACACGCACCATGCCCTTCCCAGGCCTGCCCAAGCCTTCTGGCTCCACCCAGCCCTTGCATCCTGAATCCCTGTGACCCCAGAACCTCAGCTGTCCACTCACCATGCACAGACACCTCCACCTCAGCCCCAGCAGTGCCTGCCTCATTGGTGGCTTGGCAGGAGAAGAGGCCCGCATGGCCCAGCTCCACATGGCTGATGTGCAATGTGGCCCCCTGCGAGGCCACCTGCACCCCAGCCAGGTCCTCGGCTGGCCGGCCATTCTGTAGCCACCTAAGGTGGGCATGGAAGGGATAGGTCAGCCTGAGGCAGGAAGGGTGGACAGGACAAGCCAGGGAGCTTTGAGGCACCTCCCACCAGCTCTCATCATCCCTGCTCCACTCTGGGCCTCTTCCATACTCCTGGGGACAGAAACAGCCCCACCACCACCACCTATGCCACACACACCCCCAGCCTCCATCATGCCATACGCACTGGACAGTGGGTGCTGGGGAACCCGAGGCCTGGCAGGGAAGTTCCAAGGGCTGTCCCACGATGGTGGTCACCTGGCCCAAGCCTTCAGCCACCAGGAGCTGTGGAGGCACTGTAGGCAGGACCCACCATCAGCACCTGGACCTGAGCAGCTCCTGACATCGCCCCCAGCCTCACCTCATCCATCAGGCCTCCCTATAAATGGTTCTTCCTCCAGGAGGCCTTCCAGGGCTACCCTAAGGCCAGATGAGGGGCCCCCTGGCCTCTTCACAGGCGGGGCCTGTTTAGTAATGTCCACTCAGCACACTGAAGCTCAGGAGCTGGGCTGGCCTTATTCCCTGCTTTGCCCCTAGTACCACACAGGCCAGCACAGCCAGTGCTTGAGCTGCATCTACTGAGTGGATGGAAGGCCCTGCCCACCCTGTTCTGGGACCAGCACCCACAAGTCAGCTCGGGAAGTTCTCTATAAATGCCCATTCCATCGTCAGAGGACAGAATGGCTTCCTCCATCTTATATGACCTAGCCCAGAGTCCTGGGCAGAGACTCTCCAAGCTGGGGCTTCACCCTGCCCTCCCCTGGCCCTGCCGGCCTCCAGCCCAGGCCTCAGCATCCTCAGCTGTGCCATGCAACACCGGAACACTGGCTACTTTTCTGCCACCCTCTGTCCCCTCCAGGCTGCTCAGGGCAAGTGCACAGCAGGCATGGGCGAAAGTTCACAGCCCAGGCAGCACTGGGGGGACGGGCTGGGCTCACCTTGCACCTCCACGGAGTACTGGAGGATGGCCTCCCCTGCAGGGCTGCTGGCCACACAGCTGTAGAGGCCCCCAGATGCCTCCCTCGGGCTCTGCAGCCTGAGCCCGCCACCTGTCTCCAGCCACGTCTCATTGCTCTCTGCCACGGGCAGCCCCTCATGGTGCCAGGAGAGGGTGGGGGTTGGGTGGCCTCTGGCCACACATTCTAGCTCCACAGGCTGCCCAGCCACCGCCTTCACCATGTACGGTCCTCCACTGGCACCCTCAATGGTGGGTGGGACTGCGGAAGAGACGGGGGCCATTCAGGGACCACAGCCAGACTCCAGCCTGCTCAAGCCCCTTGTTTGGATCACAGGCCAAATCCCCCTCCTACCCCCCCAAGATAAGGTCTCACTCTGTCACCCAGGCTGGAGAGCAATGGCATAATCATTGCTCACTGTATTTCCTGATCCTCCTGCCTCAGCCTCCTAAGTAGCTGGGACTACGGCGTGTGCCAGCATACCCAGCTGATTTTTAATTTTTGGTAGACATGGGCCTTGCTTTGTTGCTCAGACTGATATTGAACTCCTGGCCTCAAACAATCCTCCTACCTTGGCCTCCCAAAGTACTGGGATCACAAGTGTGAGCCACTGCACCTGGCCACCCTTTGAAAATTTAGGGAAAACACATGCATATACATTTTTCTTTCTACTTCCCAGGAGTCCTCAGATGCCAATGTGAGTCCCTGAGCAGGTAGCTGGGCCACGCCCAACTTCCCTCGGGGGTCCCCAGGGCACCAGTATCCAAGCCCTTTGCCTCTGGGGCTGGAGCTCCTGAGACATCCTTACAAGCAGCCAGAGTAACCCCCAGGGTTGCATGCTACCCCCCCAAATGTCGCCAGGGCTTCTTTCGACCCCATCCAGATCCCCATTTCCTCTGAGTTCTCCCACTTCGCACATCCTCAGAGCCACACTCCTTGGAGTTGGGCCAGTGCTGAGGGCAACAGCTTGAGACTTGGAGTGGATCCACCCACGTGTGAGCCAGTCCACCACCTCCCAGCGGTGTGATCCTGGGCAGCCTCCTCACCCTGCAGAGCCTCTGTGCAGTGGTCACCTGTCAGTGGGGATTCCAGAGCCCCGGCCCCTTCACTAGCTGATTAAATGAGCTACTGCCACACTACACCCACAGTCTACCATGTAGTAAGTAACTATTTATTAGTAGGGTCATGGGGTCTGGGCCTCTGCTGTGACACCTTGGCCCTCCTGCTCTTGGCCTCCGTTTCCTCCCTGAATGAAGGAAGGCGGATGAGCCATGATGGCCTTTCTCCCTGGATAAGTTTCTATCCCATTATTCTGCTTGTATCTGACTGCTTCAAGCATCCGCCTCTCCTTTGAAGACAGACAAAGGCCAATCTGGCTTAGAGTCCCTGCCCCTGCCCACCGCAGCTGCCATGACCCTGACTCTCACCGTAAACCTCCAGCCTGGTGGCCTTCTCCGTGGCCCCTGCAGCATTGCTGGCCTTGCAGGTGTAGACACCAGTGTCCGAGCTCTGGGCCCTCCCCAGCTGCAACTGCCGACCGCCTCTTGTGGAGACCCTCTCAGCGCTGGGGGACAGCAGGGTCCCATCCTTGAACCAGGTGATGTTAGGGGTGGGCACTCCTCGGGCCTCACACAGGAACTGCACTGGGTAGCCTTCCATGACGGCCACCTCGCCTGTCTCATTAGAGCCCCAGATGGTGGGGGGTGCTAAGAAGGACAACGGGGCCTGGTCACAGGTGGTCCAAGGTGGTTGGCAGGCAAGAGTGGTATGCTCAGGCCCTTGGGTCACAGACTCTGTGCATGTCACATGCTTCTACTGTGGGGACAGGGAAGGCACAGGGCATGGAGAGTAGGGACAGACAGGACTGGCCGGCTTGGGGTTATGTTGATATGGAAGATGCAGGAGGTCGGGGAGAGCCACAGGCTTGGGCTATGGACCCCTGTTCCCCTAACTCACTGGATCACCAGGCTAGGTAACTTAGTCCCTCCGGGCCTCAATCTCCCTATCTATGAAATGAGGGGCTAGACTAGCTTAGGACCCACAGGGCCAGTCACCCACCGCTGGTGGTGCCCCAGGTGACTCTAGGGGCATGTGGATACAGCATGAAAGAACTGTCTGTCAGAGGGGAGCAGTGACATCCTTCCCGTACCTCCTTCTACCCTGATCACGGCAAGAAACACCTGCTCTTGGTGCTACTGTGCGTGTGCTTCATTTACTTTTCTAGCACTTTCTACCCTCCACTTTTAGCACAGGGAGCACAGATGCAGGTGGGTACCCTCCACCCAGCCCACACTGAGCACTCACAACATGGGGTCGTATCTGTTTTCTCAGCCCCCTGCCATTATTGCCAAGTGGCGCCGGTTCCCATGGATAGTTGAGATATTACATATCCTTTTAAATAAATATGTTTTGGTGTGAAGTGGCTGATTTAAAGAAAAAGGTTTAATAATCATCATTCCAAGTAATATCAGTAGTAAAATCTGTGAAGCTGGCATAGAAACATCCAATTTGGGAAATGCTGGGCCAGAAGCCTCTGTTCCTCCCCCACCCTAGCTTTCTTAGGCTAGGGACCCCGTTTTCTGCCCTCATCCTCCCTCCAAGGCGGAGGGCAGTTTCCCAAGCAGCCTGTGGTGGGGCCTGGAAGGTGCCAGGGCTCACCATGGACTCTGAGCTGGAAGTCTTTGGCCTGCTGGCCGGCTGGGCTGAAGGCCACACACTGGTACTGCCCCTCATCCCCCAGGTGACTGCTGGCGATTCTCAGAACCTGGCCGTCCTCCTGGAGCTGCAGGTGGGGGTCTCCAGGGAGGACAGGCCTGAGAGAAGATCAAGGGTCAGTGAGGCCACTCACGGGGGTGGGTGGGAAGCTGTGAGGGGGGCCTACAGCTTGTGAAAGGAGGGCTGAGCCACTCACAGTCGCCGAATGCCCAGCATCCAAGGAACGGATACACACCACCTGGTCTGCCCGTACGTACGGTGGAATATTATTCAGCCATAAAAAGGAAGGGAAATCTGACACTCACTATACCGTGGGTGAACCTCAGAATATTATGCTGAGAGGAAGGAGCCAGACATGAAGTCCACTGTGTCCAGAACAGGGCGGGGAAAGGGGCTGGGTGATGCTTGTTGGGACGGGCTTTCCTTTTGGGGGATAAAACATTGGAAACTAGACAGAGGCGATGGCTGCCCCATGCTGAGAATGACCAAATGCCACTCAACTGTGGGCTTTAAAATGGTTGATTGCATGTTGTTTTACCTAAAAAGGAAAAAAGTTTAAACAAAAGAAGACTGAGTGACAATAAAATCCTGCCAAGGCAGAGCAGATCTCTGTGGGTGATCACTTGCTGGGCGGGAGGCACCTGTGCTGTCCTCAGTCCGGGCCCAGGTGGCATCAGCCTCCTTGAAAGTGTTCAACCTCCCCCAAAACCCCATTCAGCTGACCTAGCCCAGGCACCATCCCCACGCTGTCTCCCGGGGGGGGGGGAGGCTACTCACTGCCCTTCCTTGGTCCATTCCACCTGGGGTGTGGGGACCCCCAATGTCTGACACCGCAGCTCCACATCAGCACCAGCCAGGCCCAGCACCTGCTGGGTGGCCCCGGCTCCAAGCACAGATGGTGGGACTGGGAGTGAGAAGGGGTGGGAAAGCACTCACACCTGTGCACCCCACCAACCACAGGGCCTTTGCATGTGCAGAACCCCTGCCCAGCTCACCCTTCCCTCCCAGCCCTGGCCAGGTGGCCCTCCTCTCTGCCTACACGAGTAGGGCTGTGGGGCCAGACACGCCTGGGAGCTGCAGGGGCTCAGGCCACACTCACTGAGCACGAGGAGATTGAAGTCCCTCTGGGCAGTCCCAGCCTGGTTCTCCACCCGGCAGGAGTAGAGGCCAGAATCACCCTGCTGGATCCTGGGGAAGTGCAAGGACCGGGCCCCATCCAGCAGGTGGTGGCTGCTGGCCTCGGAAATCTGGGCAGAAGAGGCCCAAGGGAGCAGTGAGTGGAGATCCAGCCACCCCTGGCATCAGGATTGTGGGAACTGAGGCCCAAGGAGCTGGGTGGTGACCAGAGCAGTGATGTGCTCCCTCCACCATGCAGCCCTCAGGCTTCCCCACAGGACCAGTCTCTGACTTCCCTGAGCCCCGGTGCATCCCCCAGACACCCATCACATCTCTCCACCACATCTTGGCGCATTCAGGAACAACCATCCCCTGTCTCCAATCCAAATCCCACCTGCAGCCCATCTACCCCAGGGAGACACCCACCAGCTGCCCATCTTTCAGCCACATGATCTCTGGGGATGGAGAGCCATTTGCGTCACACTCCAGTGTCAGGGACTGCCCAGCCATGCCGGACACGTTGGCCTTGCGCCCATCCTCCCGGATGCTGGGGGGCACTGGGGGTAGAGAGAGCAAGGAGCTGCCTCCCCCTTCTCTTGGAGTCATAGCCACTGACTCCCATCCAGGCTGTTCTTGGTGGCCTGGGGAGGTACCTCAATTGCCGCCCCTTCCCCAGAGCCTTGGAACTGCCATTCTGCTCATCACTGGAATCTCAGGAGGTGTGCCTGGCCGCTGATCTGGCCACAGGGGCCCTGTAGGCCTGCAGGTGGCCACAGCAGCCTTGTCCTGGCACACTAGCACACCGGGCTTGGGTGCCACACTCTCTGACACCCAGCTGTGAAAGGTGCTAGAGCCCTTGGGTGCACCCTGTCTGGTGTCACAGCCACCTGGGAGGGTCCCCCCAAGTCAGAATCTCTGAAGGTGGGGTCTAGGCTTGTCTTCACATGGAACCATAAACAGGGACCCTGGAGTCTGGTGTGCATCCCACCTGCAGGGACAGTTGGTGGCAGTGCTCTTGCCATGTTGGGGGGGCTCCCGGCTCACAGCACCCTGAGTATGGGGTGAGGTACACTGCTCTGGTGATATGGACAAGACCCTCAGGTCAGTTTACCCTAAAGGTGGGCTCTAGGGCTCTCTCTGCCACTGGCCTTGGAAATCTGAGCAGAAGAGGCCAGAGGGAGCAGTGAGTGGAGATCCAGCCACCCCTGGCATCAGGATCATGGGAACTGAGGTCCAAGGAGCTGGGTGGTGACCAGAGCTGGTGCTCATTTTAACATGAACTCACCTGCCAGGCCATTTAAAAGCCATCTGTGGCATCCAGGGGCTTCCCCCATGCTCTCTCCATGGGTGACTCCCAGTGCCACATGCCCCTCTCCCAACCCCTGCAAGCCTTTCCCCTGGACAGTGCCTGGGGGTGGGAACCTGATCATTCTCTGCAGGGAGCTCTCAGGCCCTGGGGGGCGCGCAGTTGTACATCAGACCCTGGCATCACTATGGGCTTCTGCCAGCCGGGGACATGGGAGGAGGGCACAAGCTGATCCCCAGGTCCCCACCTCCAGCTCTGGGGTCCCTGCCTACCGTGGACCACCAGCTTGGCTCTCCTGGATGCAGAGCCCGCCTCGTTGGTAGCCTGGCACTCATAGTCTCCACTGTCCATGGGCGACACGGAGGCCAGGAAGAGAGACCCTTCGTCCAGCACTGCCACGCCCGGCCGGCCCCCCAGGGGCTCTGAGGATGGGCCCTTCCGCCACGTCACCTGTGGTGCAGGTGTCCCTGACAGGGAGCAGTGTCATCAGCACCATCCTCCATGAGTGTCACACCCTCAGCAGGTGGGTCCAGGCACCACCCCTGGACTAGGAGGAGCATTTCCCTCAGAGCTGCTGCCCACACCCGCCACCCACCCCAGCTGCATGTCCACACTCCCCCAGGGTCCCTGAGGGTCCCCAGGCACTGGGGCACAGTCCTGTTATATGGTTCCCTTGTCAGCAAGGCGCCACCCAGTTCCCTCATGTAGACTGCACCCCCACCACACCCCCAGCCCCCGCCCTGCATTTCCCCTCTGTGCTTCACCCCAGGTTTCTAACGCAGCAGAGGACACACAAATTGTTTAGACTTCTACCATCCATTGTCCCCCTCCCCAGGGTCTTTATTTTCTTCCCTGCTGTATCCTCAAATGTTGGCACAGGGCCTGGCACACAGCAGGTGCTAAATTAATGAAGAGCTGGCAGAACCCAGCACACCTCGTGGTGTGGTGTGGTGAGGTCAGTGCACACACGGTGGGAGGCACCAGCTCTGCCCAGCCTGACCCTCCCTTCACGATGCCACAAGCACAGGCCGATCACTTTGCTGGCCACACCCTCATTGCGTCCTCCGACGCTCCTCACGTTGGACTGTCTAACCTCTGTCCACACAGCCCAGCACACAGCGGGTGTGCAATAAACAGCTAGGCTCTGAGTGGACCATCACTGTCACCAGCACAAGAACAGGGCCTGGGCAGAGGGGGTCCTCACATGGTCCTTGAGTGAAAGGCCCAGACCCCAGGTGCACATACACCACAAGGCAGAGGTCGCAGCAAAAGCTCCAGCTGTGCCCCCTGCTCTGTGGTGGCACACTGGGCAACCCTAGGACACAGCCGTCCTTACCCTAACCTGTTGTCCAGCCTCTGCCATACTGGGCTAGAGGGAGGCTGCAGGGCCGCCCCCCAAACTGGCAGGTCAGCACCCTCACACTTCCATCACACCCACTGTCCTTAGCCTCTACTGGTCAGCAGGACTGTCACCACTAACGCCAATATCCTGATAACCCTGAAGCCGCTATTTGCCTTGGTAGCTGGTTGCCAGAGACACACAGCCCGATCTCTGATCTTTCACCCTCTCAGCTGCAGGGCAGAAGGGGCCGTGGGCATGGGAGCCAGGGGCCAAGGGCCAGGACTGAAGACTCTGCTGGCTGTAGAGGAGGAAGACGAGGAAGCTGTGCCTGTGTTCCCAATCATCCTGAACGTCTGTGGGCCAGTTACCTGATCTCTCTGTGCCTGCTGTCCCCTGCTGGGCACTGTCACCCCCACTGTGGGGACACACTTCACACACACACCACACACATGCATCACATACCACACACCCTTTTACCCTCAGCTTCCCCCAGAGCCATCATCCTTTCCACCACCGTGGGGACCCGCCCTCCATGGCAACTGGTGTGGAGGGGTGATGGGTTTTCAACTCCGAAACTTTCTTTAATGCAAAAACCCTGACCTGTGAAGAGCTGTAACTACAGGCCACCCTGAAGCTCTGGGCAGGAAGATTCGGGGGGCGGGAGGCACGAGATGTCATTGAATGTCACTTACTTTGCTCCCCCTCCCTACTTCACAGAGGAGAGTCCAGAGTCACAAGCAAGTGGGTGTCCCACCCACCAGGAAGCAGCAGATAGTGTCACCACAGGTCCCAGGGCCCCCACTCAGATGTGGGCACTGAATTTGGTGCTGTCCCTGTAGCCCTCTGAGCCCAAGGTCCCACCCTGTCATCCAACAGGCAGGAGACTTGTGGCGGGGAGTCAAGCCGAGGTGGCTCAGTCTGACTGCCCAGGGATTGGGGTGCTACAGGGCAGGGAGAAGGCAGGAGGTCCTGACTTGGGTGGGGGCTCCCACCTCCCACCTCCTGAGAGCACAGAGGGGCTGCTGTTTCCAGGGACTGACACAAGGTGGCACCATGGTCACAGGCCCAGGACCTGGACCTTTCCAGGAGGGCAGGTCTGCACCCGGAAGCTGAGGGGCTCCCAGAGCCCAGCTGGGTGCCTGCCCCTATCCTGCCCCCGCCTGCCTCCCCCTACCCCAATCCTGTTCCAGAGGCTTCCCTGGTGCCCCACGGCTGGAGGAGCACTATAGCTCCCTTCAGGATCTTCTATAACCTGCCACTTGCTACCAAGCAGCCCAGATAGCACCCCTGGAAAGCACTGACCCCACACAGGGGAGACAGCATATCTGTCTCCTCTCCCCAGGGAGCAACACCAGTCACGGAAGAGCCCAAAGCCTAAAGACACACACAGTGGGGTGGGATCTGCCATGGGGGCTGTGAAGTTCACGGAAGGTAGATCTTCAGGGTGCATGGCCCTGAGCCTCTAGGACGTGCCAGGTGAGGTCCCAGAACCTCAAATTCACAACACCACTGAGTCCCCACAGCAGCCCTGTGCAGAGGGGCTTCTAGGACCTCCTATACACGTGAGGAAATAGGCTACACACCCAGGAAGGGCTACGGCAGGGTCCAGTGCTGGACAGCTGAGGCCCCACACTGAGCTGCTGCCCCAAAGAGGGCTCCAGAAAACTAGGTTTGCCCAGGACCACACAAATCTATCCTCTATGAGAAAGTCTGGGGTTTGAGGGAGAGGCAGAGACTACCAACCCCCAATCCACAAGGACCTTGGGCCACTTCAGTCTCAACTGTCATACCCCAGCTGCTGGAGTGGGCATAGGCAGGACTAGGTCGGACTAGACCCCACTCTACAAGTCATGCCCTGGCTGTATGACCTCAGGTCACAGCTGGACGGCCCCAGTGATAACTGCCACCCTACGTGGTCCTGGATGGGATAAAATGTCCAGTTTGGTGCCAGCAAGGAGTGAGAAACCCTAACCCTCTGTAACCCAGGGGTACACCCACTGTATGCCCCCCTGGCTGCTGGAACATGAGAGGGGGCTTCCCCCAAGCCCAGCCCACCCCTCACCTGCCCAGGCCCACCCAAGCCAGCCTCACCTCTGGCCGGGCATGGAAGGCTGGCATTCTCTCCGGCCACTCGCTCCAGCAGGCCGCTGGTCTCATCAGCCCCCCAGTGGGGTGGCTCTGGTGAGAGGCAACAATGTCACGTTTACACCCCTGGGCCTGAAGCTTGGTAGCTTCCACCCCAGGACCCAGGGCCAGGGATGCTGGCTTGTCCTCCACAGGGTGGTCCCCATGAGACAGCCACCAGGGCCGTGGCCTCAGGGTTAGGGAAATCAGTTTGTATTCTCAAAACAGGAGCCAAGCAAGGTCCTGCCCCCACTCCCACCCCTGCCCCCTTCTAGCAACAGTTTTCTAAGTAACAGCACAACTGCTAACACCACTGATCCAGAACGTTCCATGTGCCAGGTGCTTCATACATTCTCTCATGGACTCCCCCATTTCACAGGTGCAAACTCTAGGGGTCAGAGTGTAGATGACTGGCCCATGGTTATTCAGATGGCCTCAGGCCCAGAGCCTACTCTGATGACTAGCCGACGTGCCTCTGTCCACCCAGGCACTCAGAGCCCCAAGGTTATGGGCAGAGGGGAAGGAGTTCAGGGAACAGCTGCTGGTGGCTCTGAGGACCTATTGGTCTACTGACCCAAGGGCTGACAGGGCCCTTGGACACAAGACAGCCCCACGATTGTGGAGGCCAGGAGGTCCTCCCAGAGAAGGCCGGGCTGTCTCTTTGTCCTGGGAAAGAAGGGGACAGGCACAGAACCTGGGACAGAGATGAGCACTTCGGAAGTGCAGTGACTGGGGTTGGTGGGGAGAGGAGGCTTCTGGAGTTTGGGGAGACTCACCCAGCACTCTCAGCTCCACCTCCCAGGAGTCCATCCCAGCGCTGTTGGAGGCCTCACAGCGGTATCTCCCAGAGTCAGAGGTTCTGATGGCCGCAAAGTGGACAGAGCCCTCAGGCCCCCCACCCCGCAGGGCCTGCCCGTCCTTGGACCAGCTCAGCTGGGGCTCAGGGTAGCCCTCGGCCACACAGTTCAGATCCAGGGTTTCTCCTACCAGTGCCTTCAGGACTCGAGGGCCCGGCTGCACCTGAGGAGACACTGATGGGGCCCGGGGGGGGGGGGGCGGGGTGTCAAGTCGAGAGCCAGGTGAGGGTCCCAGAGCCCAGACCAGATCACATCTCAGATGTCATCAGCAAAATTATCATGGTGCAACCTGAGGCTGGCAGGAAAAGACGTGAAGACACCCTGCACGGACCCTGAGTGAACAGTCTGGCCATCCACCTGAACACAACCCTCACGAGAGACTCACTCCTGCTGCCTGCCAGTGCACCCAACCCGGGATTCATCCAGCTCAGCGCACACGTGGGGAACTAAGCCAGCACGTGCATCCCAGCTCAGCTCGACATAGGTGCTGGACCCTGTGCCAGCCACAGCCTCTGTTTCCCCTTGTTGCAAAGCCCTCCTCCCAAGATGAAGTAAGGGGCAACGCAGTGCCCTGGCCCACACTGGTGCCTGAGGGATTGCAGCCAGTGTCTCTCTAGCTGGACTTGATTCCTGCCTTGAGCTTTCCCTTCCCTTGGCTGTGGGAAGGACAGTGGTTCCCGTTTCTCTCTCTTTTGCGATTTCAAGTCCCTGTTTCACCCTCCGTCTCATTCAGTCCCCCTACAGAGCAGTGATGCTGTTCCTACTTATTTTGCAGATAAGACAACTGAAGCTCAGAAAGTTCTATGATTTGGCCAGAGTTGCCCCTCTCTCAGCTGCTAGGAGCTAGAGCCAGCACCAACTCTGGTTCTGAGCAACCAGGAATCCCAGCAGCTTCCTGAGGGCCCGGACCAGGTGAGCACAGGGGAATTCTTGGACTCCAGGGACCACCCGGCTTTGGCTCTGCATGGGACACCAGAATGAGTGTCCTGTCCTCAGGGGAACAGAGGCATACACCCCAGCCCCCAGCCTCTGAGAAGGAGCCAGAGATAAGATCTTCTGCAGTCACTTGGCTCTGGTCAGAGACCAGCCCCTCAGCCCAGGCATCACTGCCCAGGAGGGCTCCCTGCCAGGGGCACAAACGCACACATACCCTGCCCACATGTCCCCTCACACACAACTGCTAAGAACAATAACAACTTACACTGTTCTGGGCACTCAATGTCCTCAATACGTTCTTACAACTCTGGGATGGGTATACTGTGGCCTCTGCTTCACAAAGCAGGAAAGCAATGCTCAGAGAGGCCAAGAAACTGACTGAAGGTCACACAGCCAGTGGAGCAGGGTCAAGATTCAAACCCAGCTCTCCTGATTCTGAGGCTCTGTGCCTTACCTTGCCTCCTTTTCTCTCTTTCTATCCCCCTGCAAACCCAGGCAAATATTTGGGGTCCCCCCAGCCTGTCCATTAGTAAATGGGGTGTTAGCATAGATCAGTGGTCTGCAAATTACTCCATAAAGGGTCAGTCGATGAACATTTTAGGCTGTATGGGCCAGACAACCTATCTCAACCTCTTACCTCAGACTTTGTCACATAAAAGCACCCACAGATAACACAGATGGATGTGTGCACTATGTTCCAATAAAACCTGTATTTATGTATACTGCGTTTGAAATTAAAATATCACAAAATAGGTTGGGCATGGTGGCTCATGCCTGTAATTCTAGCACTCTGGAAGGCTGAGGCAGGTGGATTGCTTGAGCTCAGGAGTTCAAGACCAGCCTGAGCAAGAATGAGACCCCATCTCTATACTAAAAACAAACAAACAAAAAAACCCTATATATATATATATACACACACACAAACTATCTCTACTAAAAATAGAAAAACTAGCCACTAGTGGGTGCCAGTAGTCCCAGCTACTCTGGAGGCTGAGGCAAGAGGATCCTTTGAGACCAGGAGTTTGAGGTTGTTGTGAAATAGGACTCAATGGCGCTCTAGCCTGGAGCAATAGAGTAAGTCTCTTGGTTCAAATAAAAATAAAAATAAAATATCACAAAACATTATCTGTGTGGGGTTTTAGGGTTCTATTATTTTAAAAAGTAGAAACAATCTTTTGCTTATGGTTCCAGTGATAACAGGAGGTGGCCACATCTGGCCCTGGGGCCACAGTGTATCCTGGTCTGGATGACTCCTAGGTTCTTTTAGGGGCCAAATTCCCTGCTTTTCTGGTACGCGACTCACACTGACTAACTCCCTGAAGGGGACTTGGATACCCAGGTGAATGCCTACCCCAGGACCCCCAGCCTGGACTGGGACCAGCCCCACAGTGGGGTGCTCAGGACTCCACCAAAGGACATGGGCAAGGACTGTGGCGGTGCCCCCCACAGGTATATAAAGTGCCTAGTTGAATGGGGTAGGAAGGAGCTGGGGCCCAGAAGGGGCTCCCTGGGGCCTTAGTTGTTCCCAGCAGGAGAGGGGTTGTGAGTGACCCCCTCGAGCTTCTTGACACCAACAAGCCCTGGGCTTTGGGGCCGGGGCCCAGCACCAGGCAAAGACGCTGTCAGACCCTCCTCCCAACACCCAAGGCCTCCCAAATCTAGGTCCCCCTGGGGTCTGCCCTGCATCCTAGGGGGGCCCTGAACAGTATCTGGGCCGCAACCAAGGAGTATGGGGAGAAAGGGGCTAAGGAGGAGACCCGACCTGAGGACAGGTAGGTGAGCAGATGCCAAGGTCCTACAGAGGGAGAGGTGACAGGACTGCGATGTCCTGGGCATGGGAGGGTTTGAGGAGCGGGGACGGAGGAAGAGACCAAGGCAGGGGCTTGCCCTACCTTGCACCCTGAGGATGTAGCCACGGGAGGTGGACCCTGCAGGGTTACTGGCTGTGCACTCATAGTGGCCACTGTCACCCACCTGGGCCTGGGCCAAACGTAGGGAGCCAGAGGGGAGGAGTCCATGCCTGCAGGAGTAAGGAAGGGGCACTGATGAGACCCCGTTGATCCCACCCCCATGGAAAGGCTTCAAGACTCAACACGAGCCAGCCACCTCCCCCAGGAAGCCTTTCAGGACTGTGGGGACAACCCCTGCCCACTCCTCTAACCCCTGCATGCTCCACCACCTCCACTGCCCTGAACCACCACGCCAGGGCCAGCCAGTGTCCACTGGTGTGAGAGATAAGGAGCACTGACTGGACTAGGAGCCCACCAGCTAGGGGTCTTCAGCTGTGTCACCCCAGAGAGCTGCTTCACCTCTTAGAACCCCCATTTTTTCCACCTGTAAAATGGGAGGACTCAGAAGGTCTCTATTTGGGGTATCAACAGACTCCTCCACGGGGTCCGGCAGAGCATGCTGCAGATGACTCCCTCCTCTACCACACACGCCTGCTGCAAGGTGGGGGAGCTGCCATCCCTGGGGGCCTCTGCAGCTAAGCACAGTGCTTGCTGGTACCATTGCCTGGAGTGGTGTCCCCTCAGGAGGCAGCAGCCAAAGCATTGTTGCTGTCTCAATCTGGCCCACCTTGCTGAAGTCACCTGATCCCTATCCCCCAGGGATCCAGGACCCCCAGCCAGGCTTCTGCAGCTGGGCTGGACCCCAAGGGACCCCTGCAGACACGATGTCACTGGCCCATATGTGTTGGCTCCACACAACCCCTGACCCCATAAAACAGCAAGGGCAGCTGTGGCCATTGGCCTTGGCTGGCCTCAAGAGCAAGTGGCCAGTGTAGGAGTGGGAGCACTCTCGGGAGGCGACCAGCTGGGCTCTATGTCCCAACGGGCCTGCGCTCCAATCCCAGCCGCACCCTCTTTGCTGAACCTCAACATCCTCCTCTGCTAAACAGGGGTCACAGAGCCCCTTGTGTAATCCTTGGGGACCCCTGTACCCCTGACCTCTCAGGGTGGCTGCAAGGATCACCTGAGATGCTGCAAAGAGCTGGGCATGTGGTTCTCAGTCAATACCATCAGGGGTTCACTCTGTGCCCCCTGGGGCTTCTGACTTTGCCCTGGTGTGCCTCTGTAACCCCATGTATAAAATACAGCAATAACCCCCATCCAACAACCCTCTCCAGCAGTCTGTCCCCAGCATCCAGTGGCACTTGGGATAAGTTCACCGATGCTGGGGATGATACACTGGCTGGTGGGGTCTAAAGCCCAGGTGCTGGGCTAGACTGACCACAGCCAAACTCTTCAGCCGTGTGCTATGTGAGGCTGTCCAGGTCACTCAGCCCTCCTGTGTCTCAGTTGTCTCATTTTGGGAAACAGCCAACAGTAGGGCTTATCCCTCATATGGCTATCAAAAGAACTGAATGATCTAATGCACAGCATAACATCTGGAGCAGAAGGCACTCAACAAAGGTCAGCTGTTTCCATGGTGATAACAGCACACGCATAAACAGGCCCCAGCACTGTTTTGCATGTTTAAAACATCCACATAAACGGCATTGTGCATGGGCATGTAGGTCAGCTGCATTCGTTTTCACTGTTGTATAATATTCCTTTGTCTGATCAAATCTCCATGTATTAATTTGCTCCCTTTTGAGTGGACACTCCAACATTTAGACCTTTCTTGGTCCTGCCTCCTCTCTCTCATGTTTGCTCTCTTTCCTTCACCAGCAGAGCTCTCTGCACAATGTTCTCTATGTCTCGTGTACACGGCAGCAGCCCTCCCGGGCCACAGACGCACACACTCTCAGTTCTCACAGGCCTCACGCCATGCAGGGCAGGGCTTCTCCTCAGAACTCCCTGGCTGTATGTGAAACATGCAGATTCCCAGGCCCCACCAGCGACTCTGATTCAGTAATGGGTAGGAATGGGGCAGGAAGTAGGGCTTTACCAAGGCCCCAGGTGGCTGATACAGGTGGCCAAGTGACCACCGCCTGGGAACACTGGCTGAGGACATGAACAAGTATCCCTTCCCCAAGAAGCCGTGTGGCTGAGCAGATGGGAGCGGGGCTTTGATGACCAGTGGCCCCAGTGAGAACCCTCATTGTGCCTCTCACAAGCAGGCCTTAGACCAAGGACTCCATCTCCCTAAGCGTCAGTCTCCCCATCAGCAATCACAGGAGATGGCAAGTATGAGGTGGCATCACACACACAAAGCCTGCAGTGCCTGGGCACAGTAAGTGCCCTGCTATCAGCAGGATATGAACCCCTGCCACTGTCTGGGTTCTTGCCCTCCAGCCTCTCATCAGCTGGGCAGCCCCAAGCAGGTTGCTCTGTCTTTAAGTGTAGAGGAGGCCAATGCAGTGGCTCACACCTGTAATCCCAGCACTCTAGGAGGCCGAGGCCAATGGATTGCTTGAGCTCATGAGTTGGAGACCAGCCTGAACAAGATCAAGACCAGTCTCTACTAAAAATAGAAAAAACAAGCTGGGTGTGGTGGTCCTATAGTCCCAGCTGCTCGGGAGGCTGAGGCAGGAAAATTGCTTGAGCATAGGAGTTGGAGATTGCTGTGAGCTATGATGCCCCAGCACTCTACTCAGGACAACAGAGACTCTGTCTCAAAAAAAAAAAAAAAAAAAAATGTGGAGGAAATAGAGGGAAAACAGCAGCCAGACAAGCATTGTCCTGGCCACATATAAATGTTTAAATATATCCCCTGCAGGGTTCCCTCATGCCACCCCAATCTGGCTTTTCTCATATATAGCTTTTTTTTTTTTTTTTTCTTAAGTTAAACAATGTTTATGTGTCAACATCCACCAAACAAGGGCCAAATCAGTTTGGGCTGAAACTTATCCCATCAATCACACACAGGCCAGGACCTTCTTCCAGCCGAGACTTCTCTGCACCACCTGTGCTGGCCAACAGGGACAGCCTGGGTCAGGGGAGGAGGCCTGGCTGGGAATGGGGGCTCTGGTCCCACAGTCCAATTATGCTGCAGATACACTACAGCCTCAGGCAGGGCCATTCACGCCTCTGAACCCTAACTTCTTTGTGTTTGCAAAGGCAGCTCCAGACCCCAGCATCTCAGAGGCTGCTCTTTCGGTCCTCTGAGAACTGCTAGGACCACAGACCCTCTCCCTGCCCTCCCCACCAATCCCTTAACAGGATGTGGGGCAGGGGGGGGAAAACCTCTAAAAGTAGAATCAATTCCCAGCAATAAAATTAGGTTTTGTCTTTGTCATGACCAGCCCCCACGTCATTTCCTAGAAAGAGTTTGAGAGTTTGCAGCTTGCTACACCACAAAGGAAGCAACAGAGGAGGGGAGATCCATTTTGCAGTGGACAAGACCTGCCTGCCCAGCAGAGTCTGTGTTTGCTCTAAATTCCAAACTGGCCATATCACTGCCCTGCTCTCAACCTCTCTGTGACTGCTCACTGTTCCCCGGTCTGTTCTAGCAGACCCTAGCCCCCTCCACCTCTGCATCTGCACCCCTGCAGGGTGGCCCTGGCCACTGCTCTTTCCACCCGGGACATGCCTCCACTTCCCACTCCATTAATAATACCTGCTCCTCTCTGAACACTGAAATGCTGCCTCCTCCAGGAAGGCTGCCTCAGTGCCCCAGGCTGGCAGGTCTGGCCCAGGGGTCCCACAGCAGAGTGCACATTCTGCCCTCACCATGCTGGTTCTTTACCACCCCTGTTGGTCTCATGTGCCCTGGTATCTTGGGAATCTGGCCCAAACCTGGCACAGAGTGACTCTTCCCCATGACCCTGTCCAAGCTCCGGTGCCTGGGGCTTCCAGGGCCTCCCACCGTCTGTTCCCTCTCCCCACGGCCCTCCTACCACATTCCAGAGGCTCCATGGGGAAGCAGAGGCAGGGGAGCGATGGCAGGAAATGAGAAGGACATGAGCCTCTCCAAGGAACAAGCTGCGTGTGGCGTAATTAGCAGGAGCAACTTCACCAGCGTGTGCAGCCAGATGGCTCTGTGCAGCGCCCAGATGAGCGCAAAGAGGTTCGAGGGGAATTTCCTGTTTATGACATCCATTTGGCGCAAGCCTTCCCTGTCAGCAGCAGGGCACACGCAGATGTCAGAATGGAGGGGTGATCACGAGGGGCCAACCCACGGCTGCGTCCCACGGGCAGAGGGCTGCCAGGGAAAGGGCTTGGGAAAATGCAAACCCCGGGCACACCTGGTTGCCTCCTCCTCAGCATACACCTCAAGGCTGTCCTCTGTGGCCCAGAGAAGCCTCCCCCAGGAATTCATGACACCTATCACCACCTGCCACTGTCTGATGGTGGCATGAAGGGAGGATCCAGGGTGCCCAGTTCCCCAGCAAGTCCCCAGCCCTTAGCATAGGACCTGGCCCATAGTGGGTGCTCAATAAACATCTGATGGCAGATCCCAGCTGCCTCCCATCCAGACAGGTCCACCCCGTCTCGCCTTCTCTCACAGTGGGCTCTGCTCTCCATACCTGCCTCCCACACCCCTTCCAGGCAGCAGAGGCTCCAGCCCTTCCTGTGGGCTTCCCCGGCCACTGCAGGCTGGATTCCCCCATCCTGGTATATCGGGCCCAGTCAGCCAATGGCTCATTCTTTCATTCATCATTCATTCATTCAACTGAGAAAGAGACACTGGGGTCAAGGTGGGCTAGAGGCTGCCGCTACAGAGGAAACGCTACTTCAGGCTGTTCAGAGTGTGGGTTGTCTGTGTGCACCCCAATTCCTCCTGTGACAGTCTGTGCTGCTGGTCCCGCCACCTCTGTTTAAAAGCAGAGGAGGGTCAGTGGCTGTCGGATGAACGGCATTCCCTGAGGTCACCCAGCCCACCAGAGGGCTGGTCCCTCCCCCCCTCCCCTGACAGGGCAGGCAGCCCTGGACAGCTGCGAGGGCCAGGGGTGGGGAGCCTGACCTGGAGGATACCTGTCGCACAGATGGACACCTGTGGCCTGACCAGCACCACAGGCCCTTGTCTGGAAGCCACAGGTGGAAAAGGCAAGCTGGAGAAGTGTAGGAAGAGGAAGCTGACATAGACCAAACGGCCAAGTACAATGTACGAGAGGAAGAAAGCAGGAAAGTGGCACGTTCCCGCAAGCCCAGGCAGCACCAAGCCAGCAGCAATGCTGGGGCTGCTAACAGGAGCGGGGCCGGCTCCCTGTCAACTACTGGGAGCTTTCTGGGTGGCACTGCACAGCAAAGCACATTCCCGCTTGACACTACCTTGTAATTCCCTTCTCACTGAGAAGACTGAGCCCCTGGACACACAGTTCTGCTGTCCGCAGCCACTCAGCTGGTCAGAGCACTTGACAGCAGGACTTGACAAACTTTGCAACCCTGCTCCTCACTGCTGCCCTGAGCTCAATGTCTACCTCTGAAAGTCGGTTCACTTAGATGTTCTCCAGAGAGAGCCCCTGGCCATGGGCTAACAAGACCCAACTTCAGAGCCACCAGACCAGGAACCAGTGAGAGCTTCAAAGATCCACCAAGGCACAGACCCTATGCAGGGCCCTTGGGGAGTCCATGCATGCCATTGGCTCATGGGGGCAAGCCCTTCTTCTCCGTGGTCACCAAACCTCAGCTATAGGCCTAACCTCTTGCCTCTAGTTACCCAGGCCAGCGGCCCCCCTCCAGAAGAGGGGACAGGTGGACCAACAGCGTCCTTAGGAAGGGGCAAAGGAGAAGGGAGGTGGGAATAGGGAAGTAGGAAGCCTGGATAACGAGCGAGAAGCAGCTCCATCTCCCACCCCCACCCCCGTGTTTGGGATTTGGGATTTGGCCCTGTGAGGGACCCTGGCCGGCTGCCTCCGGGAGCTGGAGCCAGGAGCACTCACAGCCGTCTCATCTCCTCATCAGAATCACAAACAAACACTGTTGCCTAGAAACACGGCCTTGCCCCAGCATCCCCAGACTGAGTCGTGGGACCAGAGCCTAGATACTCCCTGGCCATTGTCCCCTGCACTTTCATTTCTCAGGTGGGAAGACTGAGGCCCTAAAGGGCCAGGGTCTTGCTTGGGTCCACTGAGTGGGGTGAGGCTGAGAGGTCTTTAGCAGCCTGATCCCACACACCACCACAGCCCAAGTCTTCTGTCTCCAAGGCTGCATGTGGCACAGCCCTGGGTACCCAACATTGTTCAGTTGATACTGTTGACTTCAATTTTGAATACATAACTCAGATGTTCTTTTCAAAAACATTAGTCCACAAGGCCAGGCACGGGGGCTCATGCCTGTTATCCTAGCACTCTGAGAGGCCGAGGTGGGTGGATTTCTTGAGCTTGCAGGTTCGAGACCAGCCTGAACAAGAGTGAGATCCTGCCTCTAAAAATAGACAGGCATTGTGGCAGGCGCCTATAGTCCCAGCTACTCAGGAGGCTGAGGCAAGAGAATCACTTGAGCCCAAAAGTTTGAGGTTGCTGTGAGCTATGACACAATGGCATTCTACTGGAGGTGACAAAGTGAGACTCTGTCTCAAAAAAAAAAAAAAAAAAATCGGTCCACAGAATAAGAAGTACCCAGTGACCGTTCCCACCCTCGGACTTAGCTGTTTGATTTCAGGACTATTCCCAAGGAACTGACCCAGGAGATAAAAAGGAGCATTTGTGTGAAGATGTCCCGACAGCCCATTTTTTACTGCTGACAACTGGCGGCTAAGCACGTGCCCCAAACAGAGAACAGCTTAGCAACAATGAGAGCTGAGCGCCCTGGAATGTTATTTTGCCCTTTAAAATTAAAAAAGTAGCTGGCATGAAGCCAGGATGAATCAAGAAATTGAGTAAATGAAAAAGAATCGGTGAGAAGGGCAGAAAGTAGGAAGTGCGAGATTTAATCCTGCTACAGCATCTGCACGGCCGTGAGCCCATTAGAGGGGCTGGGACGTGGGTGGGGCTCAGAACAGGGCGGGATTCAAGCTCCTCCGACGCTTCTTTCCTATCAGGACTTTCTGACTGAGTTCAGAACATTCCCCCAGGCTCTTCAGAGAGAGCAGAGGCCCACCTGACCTTGGCCCAGAGGCTGGTGTGTGTGAGCCTGTGTGTGTCTGTGTGTGTACATGCCTGTGTGTTCACGCTTGTGTGCATGTACATACATGCCAATATACATGTCTGGGTGCCTGCGTGTGTGTGTCCACGTCTGTGTGTGTCTGTGTCCGTGTCTGTGTGTGCTAGTATCTGTGGGAGTCAGGGCCCAGCCCTGGAGTTGTGCGGCCAGGATTCTAGTCCACCACAGTGTTTCTGTGTCCTCAGAGGAGTGGGCACAGCGTTGTTCACACCCCCCTCCTCTGGGGTGGCTGACGGGAGAGGAGCCTCCAGCCTGGCAGGAGGAAGGGCCCGAGGCACGGTACGGCCTGGCTCCCAGCCCTGACTGTGCCGCAGAAGCACCGGGAGCAGGTTCAGTCCTTCTCCAAGGACAGAGGATGGGGTGACTGCAGAGCTGTGCCCTTGAGGCAGCTCAGCAAGGTGGATGGAGTGTGAGGCCCAGCCCAGGAGAACAAACAGAGTGAGGGCGGTGTGGACAGCGCTGGCTCCTTACATGGGGGCTGTGAGCTGGCCCTGGAGGGGCATGAACAACTACAACTCAATGGCTCTGGGGCTTCCAGAGTGGCAGCCTCGAGGCCCAGCTGCGGGGCCCCCTGGGGAAAGAAGAGGAGTGGGGGTGGGGGGAGGGGAGCAGACCAACAGCCAGTCCTGGTGTGTGTTTCCATGGGCCTGTTTAAATCTCCATTTTCCATCTGAGTCGTTGGGCTGAGAAGGAGCCATATGTGTCCAAGGAGGACTGAGCTTTGCCCTGTGTGAGAAGAGCACCAGCCCGTGGCAGGGAGCCTCTGAGCCTTTTTTGAGAGTGAAGTCTAAGGTGCAGTGGGAAGTGAGGTCACTCAAGGTCGCTGGGAGGTGGGAATCACCCCAATGTCCATCTGCCAGAGAGCAGATAAATGACAGGTGCTCCCACACCCCGGGGCACTATTCAACCATAAAAGGAACAAAGTGCTGCTGGTGCTATGACTGGGGGAACCTAGAGAACATTCTGGTAGGTGTAAGAAGCCAGATGCAAACGGCCACACACAATTTCATTTAAATGAAGTGTCAGTGTCCAGAATAGAGAATCCGGTGAGACAGAATGTGCCACAGCGGTTACCAGGGACTGGGCAGGGCTGGGGTAGGGCTGAAGGGGGGTGTGGAGGTTTGGGACAGGGTGATGAAAATGTTCTAAAATTGACTATGGTGACAGCTGCCCAACGCAGAATATGCCGAGAAAAGTTGAGCTCTATCATACTTCTAATAGAGTATGATACAGCCTGTGAATCACATCCCAATGAGGTTTTTATATTTTAAAAAGTGGGTGAGAATTAAAAGAGAGAGCAGGTACGGCAAAACGAGGATCATTTCCTAGAAGCTGGAAACAAAGCCCGAGTCTGCAAAAAACAGCAGCAAGCAAGGAATCTTTCAGCACCTGCCACGCGGAGCACTGCTGGCCCATCCCAGGGCCACTCGCGGCGTTTAAATCACGCCCAGGTTATGCATGGAGGCACAGGCCAGGAGGAGCCGGTGGCCACCTGAGGTCAACCAACTAAGAAGGAACCGGCACTGAGCCCCACCCCAGGCACACTTCCTCCCATGTTGAGATGAACTCCTGAATCTCACACGTCTCCAGAGAAAAAAATGTGAGCCAGGGAGAGGGCGAGGGAGTAGGAACAGAACAAAACCCTAGGATTGCAAAAGCAGCTTTTGCAAATAAATTACAGCTCCCAGTTGATCTATTAACGGGTGAACAAATGGGAATGCGGCTCCCTGCTTCAGCAACAAGCCATAAATAAACAAGCATCCTGCCAACCTCTGGCCACTGCCCAGCTAAGGAGTGAGGACTGGACTTTCAGGGGGAGATGCAGGCTCCCCCAGCCCTCCACACCCCTGCACCACAAATTGAGCTGCAGCGACGTCAACAGGGCATGGGGGGCCCTGCAGACACTGTCAGCTCCCCGTTCTCCAGCCACCTTGAGGGGTGCATGGCTGCAAAGTTTGGCAGGGCTCAGCAAACAGATGTTCTGAGACGCAGAGACATGTGTGTGAGGGTCCAAGGGGGTGTTACAGAGCAGCCTGTTCCATCTGGAACATTTCAAAGACCTTGCCAGGGCTGATGTCACCAGCCTGAGCCACAGCCCCCTCCCCATCACAGTCAAAGGCCCTTCTGTCAGTTGGAACAGGCCTTCCCCACACCTGCTCCTGGCGGGACATGGCTTGGCTTTGAAGGACGCACGGCCTCTTCACTGTCCACCCACTCCCAGCATCCCCACATGGAGCAACTGAGTCAGAAAGCCCTGCCCCCAGACACCTGGCCCTCAGAGCAGGCGTGACAGAAGCATGCGTCATGGTCGGGACTCTGTCTCATTTCTGACTTTTCTTTTCTAACTAGGTGACCACAAGAAGCTCACACACCTAGCTGAGCCTCAGTGTCCTCAGTTCGGTTCAGATGACAAGGGCTGCTATGAAGATTAAATGAGATCCTGTATATGGCACCCAGCAGCTGGTACGCAAGGCATCTCCCCCTGGGCTCCCATGAACCCTCCAGAGGCCCCTCAGAGGCTCCTGGGGGCTCACAGACAGCAGCCCGGCGTTCCAAAGCCAGCCAGCATCCTCTGGGAGTTTCCACAGGGTCGCACCCCCACTGGGTCAGTGGTCTCTCTGATGTGGGGTCATAGGATTGGGGTTACCTGCTGGTGACAGGTGGCACAGGATACGAGTCCTTTGTCCAGGTGACCAGTGGGGGTGGGGAGCCCTGAGTCTCACAGTCCAAGGTCACCTCTTGGCCAGCCTTTGCTGTGATCCTCAGAGGCATGTCCACGTCTTGTGACCCGTTCACACGGATCCTGGGCTTGGCTGTTGGAGCAGGAAGCAGGTGTAAGCAGGGCAGGGGCCACGGGACAGCTCCCCTAGAGATGGTCCTACGACCTTAACCCTCAGAGGGACCAGCAAGGTCAGGGGGCTTGCATCCAAGGGTTTCCACTCAGTTCCCCACTTTTGCATGTCCAGCACCACCTGCTAGAATACAGCAGGTATTGCTCTGATGGCCCTGGGCAAGGTTCCACCTGGTCCTCATTGTGTCCAGGGCCCGAGAGGAATACTAGTACCCAAAAGCTCTATACGTAATTAATTAATCACATTTGGGATGGGTGCTGTGAAGGGGCTATTCTAGCATTGACAATAGCAGTTCTCAACCTGTGGGTCGCGACCCACAGGAACTGTATTAAAGGGCCACGGCATTAGGAATGTTGAGAACCACTGATTTACAGCAAGGTGACTTGACCCCAGTGGACCGGGTGACACTGAGATCTGATGTGTGGGAGCAGTGAGCTGGGCCAAGAGGAGGGGGAAGAACATTCCAAACTGAAGGAATTTCATGGGTGCAAAGGCCCTGGGGCAGGATGATTTGAGACACAAAAAAGAGACCAGAGGGGCTGGGGCAGAGAGAGGCAGGTGAGGAGCTGCCAAGGCGAGCAGGTGCCATGAAGGGCCTTGCTAACATGTTGGCTTCTCCCCATCCAGTTCCAAAGGGCTGAGATGAACCACTCTCTGCCTGCATGCCTGCTGAGACCCTCTCCCAGGACAGGGCCCACCATCACTCACTGTTGACAGAAAGCCGCATCTCCTGGCTGGAGAAGCCCACAGCATTGGTGGCCGTGCAGACATAGGCCCCTGTATCCTGGGCAGATGGCTGGGCAATGACCAGGGTGCCATCCTCACTCACATTATAGTGGGGGCCGCTGGAGGACAGGGCATTGGCTTCCTAGGCAGAGGTGCAGGTGACATCAGAGCCCACACCCCTCCCTACAAGGCACTGGCCTACTTCTCCGCTTACCCTCAAGGTAACAGGCTCTGCCTACCTTGGTCCAGGTGATGGTGGGGGTAGGAACTCCTGTGGCGACGCAGGGGAGAGAGGCCGGAACCCCTTCATTGGTGACGTGGTGGGTGGCAGTGGGATGGATTCTAGGTGGCACTTTTATAAATAAACCAATTTCATAAGCCAATGTTCACAGCAGCAAGACTCACAATAGCCAAAAGGCGGAAACCACCCAAATGTCCTCACACAGTGACTCATAAACACAATGTGGTCTACACACATTGTGAATATCATTCAGCCTTAAAAAGGAGGAAATCGATTCCAACTGTGTGACATTCTGGAAAAGGAAGAACTATAGAGACAGCAAAAAGTCAGGAGTTGGGGGGTGAATAGACAGGCACAGAGGACCTTCAGGGCAGTGAGACTGCTCGGCATGGCATCATTGGAGGTCACGTGTCATTACACATTTGTCCAACCCCCCCTGAAGGTACCACACTGACAGTGAGCCCCAATGTACACTAGGGACTCTGGGAGCTGATGACATGTCATGGAGGTTCATTGTTATAACAAAGGGACAACAGTGGGGTTGCTGACAGTAGGGGGACGCTCTACGGGGTGGGGACAGGACGTATATGAGAAATCTCTGTACTTCCAGTTTTTCTATGAATTTAAAATCTAAATTTTAAATGCTCTTAACATTCCAGTGTATTTTTTTTTTTTTAAAGGGACTCTGACACCTGCCATGACATGGATGAACCTTGAAAACACGCTAGGCAAAATCAGCCAGGCACAGGAGGGCAAATATTGTGTGAGTCCGAGGACATGCGCTATCTAGAACAGGCAGATTCCTAGCACTAGACACCAGAGTGCTGGTTCCTGGGGCTGGGGGAGAGAGGGGAGGGGAGGCTGTGCATACTGGGTACACAGCTTCAGTTAGGATAGTTGGGGATGACACCAAAGTTCTAGATGTGGATGGTAGTGGTGGGTACCCAATGCAAATGCACTTAAAGCCACAAGACTGCCCGCTTCAGATATTAAGAGGATATATTTTATGTCATGTATATTTTGCAATTTAAAAAATCTCAACAGGACAATAAAAATGGTACAATATCTATAGCCATCACTGTCTGGCCACCGTCCACTCACCCCCCAGACTGAAGGCAGCCAGTGCTCAGAGCTAGCGTGCTCGTTCTAACATGCTCGTTCTAGCGTGCTTGTTCTTTTCTACGGGACTCTGGAAAAACCATCTAATCTTCTGGGAATATCCATATTCCCAGATCAATGGAAAAGCTCATTTAACCCCAACTCCCTGCTCATCCCGTCAGGGATGGACAGACGAGAAATGGCAGAAAAAAGTGTTCACAGAACACAGTGAACCTAAAAACAGGCGTCAGATCCACTCTGGATACTGCCGGGATTTGCAGGCATGAAAATGGTGGTCTCTGTGAGGAGCAGGGGAGGGTGACCAGGCATGACAGGCCGGGAGGGGGAGGCAGAAGCCAGGCTGTGACGCTGCCACTCTTGGGGAGGAAATGCTCTTCCGGATTCTCCCAGGTGGCCACAGCAGCAGGCTGATCAATATTTGCTGAATGGAAAGGTACTGGCCCAAGAGAGACCAAGCAGGTTCACGCCAGCTCTGCAGGAGGCTGTGCCAGGCACAGAGGGGAGTCACAGGTGGAGAACATGTGAAAACAGACATGGAACCTAGCGGAGCCTGGCATGTGGGACTTGCTGAACCCGTGGTGGCTGTGACGAGTTGGAATTAACCAGGAAATAGGACCCCCGGGCTCTTGCCCTAGCCCCTTCCGAACTGTGGTTTTCCCCTATAAAATGGGGAACAGTGCATTCTTCCCTTGGGGTTTTATGAGAACAATTTAAAATAGAAGATGTTGACATACTTGAGAAATTACAAAATATAACCAAACTTAGTTTTAAATTTCTCATCTTACATTAAAAAGAACAGTGATTCCTGGTTGGGTGAGTGAAGGGACCCAACAATGGGTAGCAGGGCAATTGGGCAAAATACACTAAAATCTCTAAAAACATGCAATCTCTGTGACTCAAAACTTAACCCTCACCATTGAGTTTATCCTAAGACAAGGATCAGTCATGTTTGTGCAGGAGTTCAAGCATCCCCAGGGTGTTCACGCCCGTGAGAAACCAGACAGGGCAGCTTAGATAACCAGTGGTCAGGCCATCTTACACGTCACAAACCTCTGAATATTTATGACAGAAAACAGTCATAACATGTTGTCAAGGAAACATGTAAGTGGCAAAACAAAGAAAACATGTTGAGGCCGGATGCAGTGGCTCATGCCTATAATCCTAGCACTCTGGGAGACCAAAGCGGGTGGAATGCCTGGCTCAGGAGTTTGAGACCAGCCTGAGCAACAGCGAGACCCTGTCTCTAAAAATAGCTGGGCATGGCTTGGTGCCTGTAGCTCAAGTGGCTAAGGTGCCAGCCACATACACCAGAGCTGGCGGGTTTGAATCCAGCCTGGGCTTGCCAAACAACAATGACAACTACAACCAAAAAATAGCCGGGTGTTGTGGCGGGCGCCTGTAGTCCCACCTACTTGGGAGGCTGAGGCAAGAGAATCGCTTAAGCCCAGGAGCTGGAGGTTGCTGTGAGCTGTGATGCCACAGCATTCTATCCAGGGTGACAGCTTGAGGCTCTGTCTCAAAAAAAAAAAAAAAGAAAGAAAGAAAGAAAGAAAAATAGCTGGGTGTTGTGGCAGGTGCCTATAGTCCCAGCTATTGGGAGGCTGAGGCAAGAGGTTCTCTTGAGCCCAGAGTTTGAGGTTGCTGTGAGTTATGATGCCACAGCACTCTACTCAGAGTGACAAAGTGAGACTCTTTCCCCCCCCCCAAAAAAAAAAACATGTCATCCCAGTTTAGTTTAAAAATATTTGTGAAGAATAGACAAACAGGTGGTAGAGAATTTATATATAAATTATATAAAGAACACACAAAGAATTTTTATGTTATGTATAAAGAATATATATCCTCTCTACATATAGGGTCCAACATAAATAACGCCTCTTTTTCCTAACAACCTACAGGATTCTACAGAAGGTATTGACAACACCAAAGATCAGATGCTCACATAGATTGAAATGGTAAGGTTTTTCTCTTATCGTGTTTCTCTGCCAATTTCCATGTTTTATATTTATTTGCACAATAATATTACTTTAAAGAGGGTGTTACTTCAGCTGGGCCCTGCACATGCCTCACACATACACATATGTAAACACACATGTATTATGCTACGTTTGGAGAGAGGTGTGCATAAAGCATGAAAAGACACACAGTGAAATGTAAAACCCAGCTGTTCTTAGCTTCTGATATTATGAAAGTATTTTTTAAACATGTCAAATCCCTAATTTTCCAACAGTAGCTTTGTATTATTTGTGCAGTTTTTTTTTTAAACATAGGTGCTCAAGATCAAGGTCCCCCTGCCCTGCCCCCTCCCTTCCTTGGGGCCCAGGACTCACCCTGGACAACCAGCTCCACGTCCCGGTGCTGAGAGCCAGCTGTATTGGAGACCACACAGCGGTACCGCCCTGCATCCTCCTGCTGTGCCTGGTCAAGGTGGAGGCTGCCATCCGCACGGATAGAGTGCTGGCTGCCTGGTGGGAGCTGCGGGGATGGGGGGCGAGGAATCACTGGCTTGGACCTCAGAGGCAGAGGCAGCTAAGGCAGAGGCAGAGGCAGCTAAGAGAGAAGCCTCGGGAAACTGTACTGCCCACCTGATGACAGGGAGCAGGCTGGCAGACGAACCAGGGCCCAGAGAGGCCAAGAGCCTGAGGTCCATCCACCTACTACACGCAGGTCCTGCATGGCGAAGTGAACCTGAGCTCTGCACGCCTGACCCCACCCCTCCTTGGCAGACTAGACCATGGTAAGACGCCTAACCCAAGCAGGGCCCATGAGAGACTCTCAGGAACGCAGGACTGGGCCAGGGCCTTCAGTGAGCAGGGCTGAAGCACTGAGGCTGCAGCAGGGGCAACCCTCCATATGAGGCCACAGATAGGGGGAGCATCAGAAGGGGCTCCTGTGGCTCCCCAGGTCTGAATCATCAGGCCGGGGGTGACGTAGGGGCATGCTGGTCCACAGTAAAGCCTGGGGGGACCTCTGTACAATGCCACCAGCTCATCCCAGGTGAGGGGCCCAAGAAACCCTCCAGTAGGCCTGAACACCCGCCTTGGCTGCCCTGGTGCCCATCTGAGGCACTCTGCCCTCAGCTTTCTCAGGCTGAGCTCGGTTGAACAGGTGGGATTCCACCTACTGTCCCCACTGAGCTAACGGATGCTCAGCACTTCTGGCCACTCCCTGGCTGGCCCTCAGGAGGCCCAAGGCCTCTCCTTCCCCAGCACCCAGCAGAGGAGGGTCTTTGTGTGTGCGTCCACCACTCAAGGCATCATCTCCCAGGGAGCCTCCTCCCTATCCCACCCCACATGCCCTGGTCACATCTAGTCACCCAGGCTGCAGAGAGAGTCACAGACATGAAAACATGCTTCTACAGAGCCTGCTCGCCTAGGAGCAGGTCCCTATCTGTGCTGCACGTCACATCATGCCACTACATGGTAGCTGGTGCCCACTCAGGGCTCAACAGGCATATGTTGAATGAATGAATGAATGCCTAACCAGTGATCGTTGTGCCAAGGGCTGTTTGGAGTAGAGAGTTAAGTCATATTTTTAGTCAGGAGAAGTTCACAGTTAATATGAGGAAAATTTTAAACACAACACACACCACAGTTCTCAAACTTGGCTACATGTTGAAAATATCCAGGGAGTTTTAAACACTAACCATCTATTTCAAAATAAGGGGTTAAAAAGAAACCACTTGATCTGTATCCCCAAAGGTTCTGTTTAAGGGGTAAGATTGAGATCTGAGCACCAGGATATTTTAAAACTCTCACAGGTGATTCCAAAGTGCTGTGAATTTGAGAACCTGGAGGGATGCACACACAAAGACCCTCCTGGAGCTGGTGGGGTCAGCAGGCCCTCTAGAGGAGGTGGCCCCTAACCTGGGGCTTGGAGCAGGGTCAGCAAACCTTTTGCAAAGGGACATAGATTTAATATTTTAGGCCATATGATCTCTGTCTCAACTATTCAACTCCACAGCTATAGCATAAAAACAGCCATAGACAAAGCGTAAATGAGTTGAATGTGGCTGTGTTCTAATAAAGCTTTGTTTAAAAAACAGGCCATGGATGGGACATGGCCCAGGGGCTGCAGGTTGCAGATTCTACCTTAAAAGGTTATAAAGCAGGTTGCAGATTCTGTCTTAAAAGGTTGTAAAGTTGGGCTGTGGCCTCAAGCAGACCTGAGTTCAAGCCCAACTTGGGCCTCTTAACTTGTTACATGGTCTTGACCATGTAAATTTAGCTCTTCTAGCCTCAATTTCCCTCTCTGTAAAGTGGGGAAAATAATAGGCTCTTCCTTCCAGGAACGGTGGGAGGAATGAAAGTGATGACAGCACAAGGCAAGGTCCTATGCTGATCTAGCACACTCATTGCTGGTATTAAAGGATAAGAGAGAGACAGCCCAAAATGACAGGGACAAGTGTACTGGTGGCAGGAACATCCTGGGCTAAAGCTCAGATGTGGCAGAGCAGAGGGCTCCTCGGGGAGCCGTGAGCTGTCTGCCAAGGGGCCTGACTCCACAGGCAGTGGGGGGGGGAGCCCAGCCCGGAGCACAGTTGGAGGCTGTTCCACCAGCCTGGGTCAGGGTCAGCGAGGCCAGACACACAGCCACGCTGCTACTGCCTCCCTGAGATGCCCGATCTCTGCTCATCTGCTGGAGTCTCATATTAATTTGGGGGTGAGAGCCCTGCAGTCTCAAGAGCATGGGGGAGGACGAGGCAGAAGAATGGAGGAAAAGGAACAGGTGAAGAAAGAGCCAATGGGAGAGAGAACCAGAAAAGAAACAAAATCAAGTAGACCTGAAGTAACAACGCCACCTCCATGTGCCCAGCAATACGCTAGGTATCCAGCACACAGGTCACCTCTCTGCCCTGGAACAGGGTGATGACAAATGCATGGTGTCTTGGCCACCACTAAGTGGCTCCCCACAGCACTCACAGAACATGAGATCATCCTACTGAGCACCAAGGGGTCCAGCAGCCACAACTGACAACTGGCAGGACTTTAGAGAGTGACAAATGCCATTAGCATGTTACCAGAGAAGGTTCTGGAATGAGGCAGAACAGAAAGGGAGGAAGGATGAGATAGTCCAAAGCATGGAAACAGTAGAGCAGAGGCTGAGGCATGGGTGTGTCAGAACCCCTTCCCTGGGCACCACCTCCCACTGTATCCCAAGGGCCCAGCACTCACAGGCTGGCCAGCCTTCAGCCAGCGCCTCTCCGGGAGGGGTCTCCCAGCCAGGATGACACAGGGCAAGGACACAGGCTGTCCCTGCATGACACGAACGGTGGAGGCACTGCTGGCGATCTGTGGAGGGACTACAGGGAGAGGAGATGGTGTCAGCCATGCTTGATCCCTGCAGGGGTCGTCTGAGAGACAGAGGCCCCGCTCCCTCAGGGAACAGGTAGAAACATCAGGATTGGGAATCTAAAGTGTTGAAGCAGCCAGGACACTGCCCAGGAAGCCAGGTTACCAACACCCCTCCTGGAAACCCAACGCTGGACACCTCTGTCCCAAAGGATGCAGTGGCCCCGAGGGACCTCCCCTCCCACCTGTACCCCAGGGAGCACCCGCCTCCTACCTCCTGTGGCCCCCTGATCCACCAGCGAACTGTGTCCTGTGATGACAAGCTGGGCCTTGGCCTGGGCCTTTCCAAAGACATTTCGAGCTTCACAGACATAGGAGGCCTGGTCTTCAGGAGCCACACCTGTGGGGCAGGAAGCATCGGCTATGACTGCCAGGACACCCCAGCCACAGCTGTCGTGACACTAATTGTACAAGAGTAGTAACAGCAGCAACAAAAGAGTACTAGTAATAGTAATAGTAATAGTCACAGTGACCATAGACATACTCATCGTACAAGCAGGAATAGAGCAGCAGCAGAGTACTAATAGTCGCAGTGACAGTAGACCTACTCATTGTACTAGCAGGAATAGAGCAGCAGCAGAGTACTAATAGTCGCAGTGACCGTAGACCTACCATTGTACTAAAAGGAATAGAGCAGCAGCAGAGTACTAATAGTCGCAGTGACGGTAGACATACTCATCGTACTAGCAGGAATAGAACAGCAGCAGAGTACTAATAGTCGCAGTGACCGTAGACCTACCATTGTACTAAAAGGAATAGAGCAGCAGCAGAGTACTAATAGTCGCAGTGACGGTAGACATACTCATCGTACTAGCAGGAATAGAACAGCAGCAAGTACTAATAGTCGCAGTGACTGTAGACCTACCATCGTACTAAAAGGAATAGAGCAGCAGCAGAGTACTAATAGTCGCAGTGACCGTGGACCTACTCATCGTACTAACAGGAATAGAGCAGCAACAGAGTACTAACAGTCGCAGTGACCGTAGACATACTCATCATACTAGCAGGAATAGAGCAGCAGCAGAGTA